>JAHLJS010000006.1:15230635-15440257 GCA_038502445.1 Eremochloa ophiuroides
GAAGCTCCGCCCTCGCCAGTGCGTGGCGCCAGCTGGTGGCGTGGAACGCCACACGGTCCGGTCATCTTGCGTGCTGTGAGCTTGCAACGGGCCATCTGGAGAAGGTAAGTGGAATTTTAAGATATAATAGGTTAGCAAGAATAGGTTCGGTAAACTATCCCAAAAACCCACTTTAAGGAGGAAGTTAATTAACAGGTGTGATTATCATGATGCATGTACGTACTTACGAATTTAAATCATGCAAGGTACCTACATACATAAATAAACTTTTAACATAGGGCTAATAATAATATTATTCCACCAGCTACTTTAATCCTATAAGGTAAAATATAGAACAAGACAAGAACTACTGAACAAGATAAGGATAGAAGCAATTTGGACCCAAAATAATAGGTTAACTTTTTATGATCCAAAACATTTTGAAATTTTTGAAAAGTAATCCATAATGATTAGCAATGGAATTGCTCTGATACCAATTGTAACAGAACCGGCTAAATCACCTGGCCCACAGGCACCTGTCATTGTCACTAATGACCTCTGACAGCCGGGCCCATGTCCCAAATGATCTAGACAGGTCTGTCGGGCTACATCAGCGCCCCTTTTTTTTCGATAGGATCACCATTGCAGAATCATCACAGGATTACAACATTCATGATAAAATACATCAGAGTAACAGTGCGGAAGATTACATAACATTTAGATTACAAACCGGTTGTTCAAATAGGATTCAAATATAGTTATTACAGACCAGAGGACATAGCAGTATCAGTGGAATAGTTATACAATACTAGATAAGATAACTTGAACCCTGCCCACGGGTTCCACTTCACTCATCATCGCTGTCTTCCTCGACCACAGTCACACAGCAAGGGGCAAGACAGACCTCCGGCGGCGGTCCTCCTGCAACAGGGGTTAACAAACCCTGAGTACTTGGGGTACTCCGCAAGACTTACCCGACTAAAGGTGTAAGATGAGACTTAGGAATGTAAGGCTGTGGGTAAGGCTAGCAGAAGGTAAGAAGTTTGCAGAAAAGCAATCCATCCTGTTCCATATTTTATTTTATCATTATTATAATCATATTTATAGCTCCAATATTCAGACTCATGTATCATCATTCTTTCAATTACTTTATTCATTCAGAAAACACCTAGTTGAGAACCACTTTTCGGTGTAGAGTGTGAGGATCAAGTCTCCATAACCGAGGAGCACGTCGATTCGAATCCAGAAAGTACCCAGCTGGGGATTCTAACTACACTGCATATGCAGCACGCCGGCATACATATACCAACCCGTCGTCACGGCTTTGCTATCCCGGAACCGGTCCTGCGCCACCCGAGAGCACAGTACTCCACTCCTATCCAGGCACGCCGGCCACGTAGGTACAAGCTACTCTCACCATCTCTCCACTCCCAGTGCGTGGTTGTCAGTTCCAGCAATAGCGTCACCGAACTCTAGGCTTTCCGCATTGGTATGTGGCTAGGCTGTTCATCATGATCACAGCAGACCTACAACGAACGGTCCCTACTTCCTTCCTGCCGTCAATCCTGCATTGGGACTCTAACCCAAGTACAAGACTACCCGACAGTTTTTATTATCGTGCCTGTCGGGTGAGTGAGACATAGGGAACGCCGCCCCATGAGCTGGCCACCCAACGAAACACGTTTCCAAAGACATCGACCAGTTCCAAACTATTCCGAAAGCGACCATGCATTGGGACTCCAACCCAAATACACATCGACCAGCGGATAACAAGTTCTTCACCAATCAAAGTATAAGTATAATCATGGCACAGAAAATAGTTTTTCTTTTATGCAAAGCTAAGTTCATTAAGCATGCCTAAGCATTTCTCAAACCATTTTATTTAAATCAGGTTTCAGGGTATTTATTTGAGACAATGCATCTGGATAGGTGACAATCAACTCCTATCAACCTAATGCAGTAGATTAACTCGAATTATAAATATTTTGTAATAGAGGGGCTGAATGCACCGGGGCTTGCCTTGGATTGCGAAGAGGGTCGGTGCGGTGTCAGTCCTGGGAACGTCGAAGACTTGGGTCACCTCGGGAATCACCTCTTCAACGGTCGGCTCAAGTTTGACCTCCTCGCTCGCAGACACTACACGAGTGCAATGATGTATGCTTACAAGATGCAGATGACAAACATACAAATGCAATAATAAATTGTTTAAAACTTTGAGTACAACTTTCCTTCACGGAAAAATTGTAAACGAGATTTCCTAAAGTAAATCGGTATTTCACATTTTATTCCTAAAACCTTATTTTAACAGTCATAGAAAGCCGCTGCACAGCTTTATGACTACTACCAAGCACTAAGTTCTCAAATTGCCAAGGATCACACAGTGAAAGATCCTTGGTCTTCATTCAATCCAAAAATTCACACAACAAACCTAAATTCATTTTTTCTATTTACTTTATTAATCCCTAATTTCACATATATTTATTAATTGACCAAACTAACTTCAATTGTAACCAAACTTTACCAACAGCTAGGTTTTATCACCAAACAGAGCCACAATTGATTTCATGATTTTTGGATTTACAGGGAATTAATTAAAATTGCACAAACTTGCATTTACCAATTAATCTACTAATTTATACAGCAGATCAAAAGCACTGGAATGCCACAACTTATATTTTTAACAAATACTACATATCACAGAGAGCATACACAAAAAACCTCATTATTTTTCACACAACAGATTTAATCATATGAAATAAATAAACTTCAGTACTATTCATATGAATATATAAATGAAAAGCATTTTGAAATTTACTGGAAAAAGAAAAGACCAAACCAGCCCACTACGGCCCATGACCAAAGCGAGCCGGCCCACTCGGCCTGCCCGCACCCGACGCCGGTGATTTAGCAAAAGAGACCTTGGGGAAATCGGAAATCAACCCGCGGTCCGATCTATACTATTCACATGAGTCACGGGATTTGCACTTAACCCCCCGGAAAGACCTACCTTCTAACCCGAGGCCCCTGGCCTCTCCTCTGTTTTGACAGAGGCGAGAGCGCCGGCGGTCCGCCGCCCCTAGCTCGCCGACGGTGAGCCGAGGGACGAAACCGAGGGCACTGACGGATTCTACACTCCAAGGCGAGTTTACCAAGCTAAGACACGACGAGATTCAAGGCGCACAGCACCTGGAGACACGGACGCGGCGGCTCGGTGGCGGCGGCGAGCACGTCGCCGGCGAGCACAAGCCGGTAAAGAGAGGGGGAAAAGCTGCGCGAGCATCTGGGGCTCACCACGAAGCTGGCTGACGGGTCGGTGGAGACGGAGGTGGTTCGGAGAAGGCGACTTGGCGACGGCGGCGGATCCCGGCGGCTCGGCACAACGGCGAACACGCGTTCTGGCGAACCTAGGGAACCAGAGAGTACACCGACGCAAGCGTAAGGTTCAAGGGGTCACGGAGATCACGGTGCGCAACAACCCGAGGCCCAGAGCTTACCCAAACTAGCTCGAGACGACGGCGGAGCTCGCGGCGGCGCTCTGCCCGCCCGCGAAGAAGACACCGGCGTTCCGGTGGTTACGAAGCTCTACAGCTCCCACCGACGGACGCAGGCGATGCGCAAGGAAGCTAGCTAGCTGGCTGCAAGATGGAGAGGGTGGTGATGGACGGAGCGCGGCGTATTCGGCCGAGAACCGAGAGGGAGAGTGGCGACCGGCGGAAGAAGAAATGGCGTGGAGAGGGGTGGTCTTTGCCCTTTTGGAGGGGCAACGGGCGGGGACAGGCGCGGCACGACGCGGCGCACGCGCGCCCGTATCTGCAATGGTCATGGGGGCACGATCCCGGCCGGCACGGCTCGCCGCGCGCCCGCGCGCGACACGGCGGTTGCCGGTTCTGTTCGCGAACAGGAAGAGGGGCGAAACACTGTAGCATAGATCCCTAGGGGGCTGTCGGTTTTTTGACCAAATTCGACTGATTTTGCATACAAACATGAAAAACTGCAAAAACAAAAGTTGTAAGGTTTGAGATTCCGAACAACTTTGCTTTTGGAACTAAATCCAAATTCGAAATATTTTTGAAGCTACAGAAAAAGGGGTAAACTAGAGTTTTAAATTTCAAACTGTATTTCTAAAATTACTTTTAAATTTTCTCAACAACTTGAAAAATTGCCAAAATAAAAGTTGTTCTACTCAATGAGCTTTACAACTTCTATTTAGGAAGTTTTGCCAGATTCCAAATAATTTTTGAAATGACAATTCAAAACTAAGTTTTAAATCATTGTTTTGAAATAAATTTGAATTTCCACCACAGAACTTTGAAATCTCTAAAAATAAAAGTTGTTCCATTTTAAAAGATCTACAACTCTTATTAAAGGACTATTTCAAGATCCTCTCTAGATTTTGAATTAGGTTTTTGGGCCTAATAAAAGCAAATTTCAATTCTATTATTAAGGGATTTAATTTCACAATCAAACACCATCTTAATTCAAACCAATCTAGGATCCTAAGCACAATCATATGCAAATGATTAATATTTGAACATGATGGCATGGCAGATTAATTAATCCGTAATACCCGGGGTATTACACAAGGCCCTTCCAAATCTTTCTAAGTCTGGCACCCCCAACCCTCCCAAATCTTTTGGCAAGCAAACTTTTGGCCAGTTGACCAGGCAATGTCCTCCATTAGCCTCTTCCTCACCCTTCCAAAGGAAGGATCTTCTTATTTTTTCAATCTTCTTTCTTGCCCAAACCGCCAAAGGGAAGACAGTGAGATGGTAGGTAGGCATGGAGGAGAGCACCGTAGTGATGAGGGTAAGCCTACCCGCCTTGTTGAGCAGTCTGCCTTTCTAGCCAGGAAGCTTCTGCCCAATGCGCTCGATGAGGGGTTGCACGTGGACCTTCTGTAATGATCTCGTGTGGAGTTGCAATCCCAAGTAGCAACACGGGAAGGACTCTCTTGCCCCCGCGAAGGAGGCTAACACCTGGTCTAGGTCAATGTCCTGGCATCGGATCGGGTGGACCGAACTCTTGATGGCGGCATCATCAGCGTACATGGAGGTCCTCCACCTAGATGCAGGTAGGGGTAGGGCTGTGAGTATGCCTTGCTATGTAGCCATGTCTAGTAGGCGTTGGAGCGGGTCCATGGCGAGTATGAACAACATGGGAGATAAAAGGATCTCCCTGTCGAACCCCTCTTCTGTGGGTGAGGACTGGTCCCTGCTAGCCATTGAGTAGCGCCCTTGACGAGGTCGTACGAATAGGATGGAAATCCATTCACGCCAACATGATCCAAAACCCAAGGCCTGCAACACTTCCAGAAGGTAGCTCTAGCTCACCATATCAAAGGCCTTGTGAATGTCGAGTTTGAGGAATAGCATTGGCAGCTTTGTTTTATGCATTGTCCTCACTGTGTTCTGGACATAAAGAAAATTGTCGTGGATGCTCCTCTTTTTAATGAAAGCACTCTGGCACCTCGAGACCAACGAGTCTAGCAGTGGAGCCAATCTATTTGCGAGCAGTTTGGCAAAAATCTTTGCAATGCTATGGATGAGGCTAATTGGGCGAAAGTCTGTGACTTGTAAGGCATCCGCTTTCTTTGGGAGTAGGACGATGTTTGCGGAATTGAGGAGCTCAAAACTTTGGGAGTTTAATGTGTACAGACTATTCATCGCCAAGGTGAGATCCTCTGTGATGATGTCCCAGCATGATTTGAAGAAGGCCCCTATGAGACCGTCTGGTCCCAGCGCCTTGTCCGGCGGTATGGAGTTTATTGTATCCTTTATCTCCTCCTGCTGCATTGATTAAGGTTAGTGTCTCCTGCCTATCAATTTCTCGCTCTGTGTGGCTTTAGTCCTTGAGCAACGAGGTGTAATTATTCGTTGTGCAGTCGCATTCGTATATGAATTATTAGTCCCGGATAATCAAGGGTTGCAATAATAATAGAGATATAAACCCCTACAACAGCAAGGATGGTTAAAACAGAAAACCTAATTTCTCTAGAAAATCCATGGTCTGGAGAATACGCAATATGACACACTTACAGTTATACTGATGTATACTTTTTTTATTCACTTATACAAGCATTTTGGAGATTGGAGCCCCTCAACTCCAAATTTGCTTTAAGCCTGTCCATATTAGCATTTTCATATGTGCTATTAATTAAAAAAATAAGACTTTAAGAATTTTAAAGTTCAAACATACCAGTGTTACGTTGGGGAAAAAAGAGAAGAATAAAACATATCTGATGTGGACCAACCTACATTCACGATGTTGTGACATTATGCAACTAAAACTAACGCAAGATATAGGGCCTTCGGAGTTCCGATTGTAGTAACTTGAAAAATGAAGTATAGAAGATATGGCTTCCTAGATATACATTTCTGCATATAATCTAGGCTACTAACTGCTCATAATTACTCCCATGTTACCTGGGGCCTGATAAATCTGAGGCTTGAGGTGGATCTGAGGAACCTGTTTTTTCAGCAATACCAAACATTGTTTGACTTGTTGCGACAAAGTTATGATCAATTCTGCTTTCTACGCTCATGTGACCTTCCAAGACTTTGATGACCTCAGACATTTGAGGCCTTCTTTTAGAATCAATTTGTAAACACCACATTGCAAGTTCCATCATCCCCAGTACTTCTTGCTTGTGTACTTGCATGTCAGGACTGTGCCTGTCAATCAAGTCTGCTAACTGATCACTCTTCACCTTTTCTTCCAGTAAGGTTATAAGATGGATGCTCTCTTCGGATCTTGAAGTGTCAAGGTTCTTTCTACCGCTGATGATTTCCATGACCACAACGCCAAAGCTATAGACATCAGCTTTTTCTGTAATTTGTGATGTCAACCACTCAGGAGCTAAATATCCAGGTGTGCCTCTCATTCTTGTGATCACTTGGCTCTTATCCCGATCGATGAGCTTGCATAGTCCAAAATCTGAAAGTTTGGCATGGAAATTTTCGTCTAAGAGAATATTTTGGGGGTTTGACATCGAGATGAGCAATCCTCATCGTGCACTCCTCATGAAGATAAGAGAGACCCTTAGCTATGTGAGTAACAATCTTGCGTCTTGTTTGCCAATCCAGAGGACCATCATTGTCACATCGATTGTAGATCCACTTGTCCAAGGATCCTTTGGGCATATATTCATAAACCAGAAGCCTATGCGATTTCTCTGCACAAAATCCAATCAGCCTCACCAGATTGATATGATGAATGTTGCCGATTGTGTGAACCTCCGCTAAAAATTCTCTCTTTCCCTGACCAGCTCCATCCAAACGTTTAACCGCTATTCTTTCCTCCCCATATTGCCCTTCGAAAACAGACCCAAATCCCCCTTCCCCAAGCTTATCTCTGAATTGATTGGTTGCCTCATATAGCTGCTGAAATGTGAACCTGGTCGGCGTTCCTAATAGCTCCCCAAACTCTTCATCCCTTTCTTCCTTCTCCTGACGTAGTCGTGTTCTTAGTTTATATGAGAAGAAAGTGATTAATATGACAATTACTGTCAAACCACCTATGGAGCCTAGAACCACAGCCAATACTCCTTTTCTTCGAAAGGATGAGGAATTCATGTGTGTTGGCTCAGTTGCAATAGTTGCAGGGGGTTTTGCAGCTGATGGCTCAATACCAATAGGTGTAGTTGGATTTGGATCAGGTGGGAGAGCCAAAGCTGACATATTCATCGAGGGGCAGAAGACAACCATATAGTTGGTACCTGTTGGACAACTGAATACACTGGTACTATCATCCTGCGTGTAGCTGTATGCATCTGGGCAAATCCGCTTGAAAAAATTGGAATAGTTGGTGGGTCCACAAGTGTTGCTGCTGTTCCCTGTACAGCAGTAGATGTCCTGCTTGAACACCGTGCACGCGTTGTTGCACCCTCCTGGCGCCTCTAGCTCCCTTGGGCACTGTGATGTGATGTCAGTTGCACAGCGTGGCCCCCTGCTGCACCCTTTCCCTCCGTGGCCGTTGGTTGGCACCGGCAGGAAGTCCATGGGCACGTTGAAGCCGTTGATAAGGGAGATGTCAAAGAAATCTGTACCTCCTCCAATGGAGTACTCGGCAAGAGTAATGGGTGGCTGACCATCGCCTGTGCAGGCCACAACGCCGCCACAGTCTCCTGTCTGGCACGACCTATTACCGGCGCTGTCGAATGAGCAGCCTGTGCGTGACCACACCCTCCCGGTAGTGGTGCTGTCTGGCATGTCGAGGTTCCAGGACTGCCCAGAGTTGAGCTGCTTGCCGCCGCCTGGCACAGCAGCTGGCCATATGGTGTAGGAGCATTGGTTGCTGATGCTGAAGGTGATGGCGTTGCCGACTGGTAGTAGTAGGAAAAGATGCAGGAGGTGGAGAGTCCTGGAACTGGAAGAACTCAGCACTGTCATCTTGTGTTATGCGTTGCTTGCATTGATCTGCTTGGATTGCATTTTGGGTTGTAGCATGTTTCTGTGGAAGAGCGGAAGCAGATAGGGTACGGTTTGCGGTGGTGAATCTTTCAGCGGCCTACAGTGAAACACGTAGCACTCTGGACTGGAGAAATAGAAGATGGCCTTGGAAAGGGAAACGAGTCGTAGCTCGCTTGGCTCTCCCGGAGCGGAAGCTACCGGTCACGGTTGGAGCGCTGGCTCGACCGTGATTCCCACCGGAGTTTTCCTCAAAATAATTTCTAGCTAGTTTCTCACACAGATGTATCACAATAGTCAAGTAACGTGTCCGTCACGCTCGGAGTCTGATGATCTTCGAGTATCTCTCAGCTGCGTTCGTTGTCTAAGTATAGTTATAGGTTTGTCTGTATACAGGGGGTGTGTGTGAGGTATGCATGTGTGTGTGATGGTGTGTGTCTGTATCTGAACAGATACTACAGCTGTACTTAAATGAGAGGCAAAAAAAAGATGGCCTTAGAAACAGTGTCACAAGGCTGGAACTTGCTTGTTCAACTTGTTTCATCATCCATCATAGATACACAAAACTAATGCGTACCTGCAAATTGTTGAGTAATATTTGTTTCTCAGACATCCATCATGTAACTGTTTTCAATCCTAAAGTGCTGCTCTAATCCTTTCAGAGACTATTCAGTTCCCCTGCGGCTCAAGGCAATACCAGTGTTTGCCAGCTACTATTCAGACTATTCATCACATAATGTTGCGACTGTGATTGCGGCTCAAGGCAATGCCAGTGATTGCCAAACTACTATTCAGCAATGTGCTAAAAAGTCTCATTCATCACATAATTTTGCGACTGTGATGTAGATTTCTGTTTTTTGAGCTTTCGTCAGAAATCGGGAACTAGATATGCAATATTATCATCTACTTGATAGATTAAAAAAAGAGTAAAATGCATGGACGGCCTTTAAACTTGTCCCGTCGTGCCACTTAGTTTCACTAATTTACAAACGCGAAATCTGGACCCTTGAACTTGTCATGCTGTGCCACTTAGGTCCACGAACTTGAAAACACGAAATCTGAACCCCTAAACTTGTCTAGTTGTGCCACTTAGATCCACGAACTTGCAAGGGAAAGGCAGGGGACTTAGGCCCCGTTTACTTCCCTTCAAAATTCCAAAACTTCTGTCACATCAATTTTACGGCACATGCATAGAGCACTAAATGTAGATAAAACTTTTACATGTTTGCACAATTTGTCTGTAAATCGTGAGACGAATCTTTTAATTCTACTTTGGTCATGATTAGACACTTATTGCAAAAGATTCTACACTGCTACAATGTTAAAATCCCAAAAATTTTAGGAACTAAACAGGCTCTTAAGGCCGTTAATTTCGCGTTTGCAAGTTCGTGGACCTAATTGGCACAATGAGACAAGTTTAAGGGCTCAGATTTTACATTTGCAAGTTCGTGGACCTAAGTGGCACAATAGGACAAGTTTAAGGGCCCAAATTTCGTATTTGCAAGTTCGTAGATCTAGTACAGTGGGACAAGTTTAAGGGCCGTCCGTGTATTTTTCTCTTAAAAAAATTCCTTTTTGTGACAGAGGGATGCTCATCCAGAAAGTTTTCTACACTGACAGATATTGCAGAGAGCTTTCTTTTTAATTCAGCTATGCAGCTACGGACTCTGATGTTGCTTCGATCCATTTGATGTTTTTTAACGCCAGGTGCTTGTGATTGTGAGTTTTTTTTCCTTTTGTTGTGGCCAGGCCATCTCGATGCGCAGAAATCGATCACCATCACCATACTGCATCGCAGCATCACCGCAGCACGTGAAATCGATCGCCATATTTTCTAATTAAGCATGAAACCGTGTACCGAGACAAACAGCCTGAGAACCTCCTGATTTTGTGCGTCATTGAGCATTTGCAGTTGCAGTACACTGCCGGGCTGAGATCCTAACGCTCAGGTTTTTCCTACGAACTACTCAATACCTGTCCGGAGATTGACGGTCGAAACTTGGGGACTTTTGATTTCAGCGAATCAGCTTCTAAGATAATTACAAAATTTATACTGCATGGTAGGAATTTAGGTATTTTCATGTTAAATTTAATACAGAAAAACAATAACAAATTGGTGACAATATATATGTGTACGTGTGTAATAATACTACTTGTCCAAGTAGCAGATATGAACATGAATAACATACTAATCATAGCGGTAAGGATATTGAGTTTATCAAATTCAAGGAAAGGATTGTGTCTAATGAAGGATCCATGCTCAAGGCATCGGTTACTCCATTCTCATTTATTGTGAGTTGCTCGAAATTGTGAACCGCAGTCGATGTAGAAAGATATTCACAGTGCTGTCCCACACCCCTAACTAGAAAGTAGATGACTCTAAGGAAGAAGAAGGCAAAGATATAGGCGATGGCGATCATCAGGAAGAAGACGAGGACCGCGAGCAGTCGCGGAGACACCCCTAAAAACTATCACCCGCCCTACACCCGAGCAGATGTCGCAACACAAGCTACCGTTTCAAGGGCATGCTCTCTCAGCATTCCAATTCGTAGTCAGCCCAGTCGTTGACTATGTTGCTTTCCATTGCAATATAGGATGTCCTTGTCTTCGAGTATGGGCCGAACCCTACTGGTTAGAACCTGCCTCTCTAAAGCCCACGTCAAATGCAGTGTACTGCATCCCTAAAAGTCCAGTTTACCTTCTTCATCTTTTGCTAAAGTCTGTTTTGTCTCGCTCAACCCCAAAACCGGACAAACCACCTCCCTCAACTTTTCAAACCGTGTATTTTACCTCCCCGGAACGGTTTCGCAGGCGGTTTTGTTACAGTGACGGTGGTTTTATCTTTTTCGTTTTTAATTATTTCGGCTGATTTTTAAAAAAATCACAGTAAATCACAGAAAAATCATAAAATGAAAAATCAAGTTTTGTTGGACTCCACATGAGTAGATCTACGCAATGAACATATAGTATGGTATGCTTTAGTACAAAGTTTTTGCTATGAAGGTTTTGTCTTTTTCTTTTTTATTTATTTTGGCTAAATATTTGATAAATCATAGTAAATTATAGAAAAAACATAAAATGGAAAATCTAATTTCTTTAGACTCTACATAAGCATATCTACACATGAACATATAATATGGTATGCTTTAGTATAGAATTTTTGTTGTAGTTTTAAATCGATGTTTTTTCTGTAATTAATTGAAATAATTCATAGTTGTAGCTTATATAATTATTTTGTTGGACTAAAACATACATATTATATGTTTCACTGTGTATATTTACTTATGTGGATATGAAAAAAAAATTAGATTTTCTATTTAATGATTTTTCTATGATTTATTATGATTTTTTAAATATTCAGCCAAATAAATAAAAAAGAAAAAGACAAAACCTTTATAGCAAAAACTTTGTACTAAAGCATAACATAATATATGTTCACCGCGTAGATCTACTCATGTGAAGTCCAACAAAACTGGATTTTTTATTTTATGATTTTTTTTATTTACTGTGATTTTTCAAAAATTCAGCTGAAATAATTAAAAACGAAAAAGATAAAATCACCGTCACTATAGCAAAACCGCCTGCGAAACCGCTTCAGGGAGGTAAAGTGGACGGTTTGAAAAGCTGGGAAAGATGGTTTGCCTGATTTTGAGATTGAGGGAGCTAAAATAGATTTTGGTAAAAAACGAGGAAGGTAGAGTGGACTTTTTCCTTCCTACCACCACCGGTGCTATGCCCGCTTCGGCGGCGGCGATCTGCCCAGTTGCTTCGGCTTGCCTTGCTAGCGGACCGCTGCAATTTCTCGCATGCTGGCGCACATGGCACGCCATCCGTCCACTCTGGTCATTCTAGAGGGCCGAGTGCATCCATGGCCTTCGACCTCCGGGCATCGGTAAAGGCGACTAGGTGAGTCGCCTCCCTGAACATGAATCTTCCTGCATTTCTTGAGCAAGGAGGGGGTGGCTACCGACAGCTTGTTCATTAGGCAGGAGCTCGGCGTTGAGGACGGCCAATTCGTCTCAATGCTCACAGTTGGAGATAAATGGTAAGAACATTAATCTGTCTGCATTTCAAAGTATGCTGTAACTTCTACCTTTCCAGCTACTGATTTTTATGCAGTGTCCTGGTAATGTCATTACATATCCATTAACATGGTTAAACCAGAAATCTGAGTGTATACAATGCAGTGGTTACAGGGAAAAAAGGGCATGATACGAAAAATATGATAGACACAAGGCATCACTGATACATGTCGATAACTGAATAACTGATAGACATCTGAATGATTATGATGTGGTCTCTAGCTTTTGCTTCATGACTGCTGGCCAAAGGATGAAACAAATGGTTTAGGGGGCATCTTTAGGCTCTGCAAGCTGTCTGTCAGCATGTTCACCACTTTTGTCATGGTCGGGCGATTCGCTGGGTTCCACTGAATGCACCAGAGTGCTACAATAGCGAGCTTCCTCACTATATTTTTCTCCCATTGTGTCATTTCTCTGGTCAGTTCCAGTTCATGCCCAGTGACTATTGTCTCATATATCCACTCAGGAATGTAAATATCGTTTTGGTTCTCAGTCTCTGGGTACATGCTCCTCCTTCCGCTCATCATTTCCAGCACCACCATGCCAAAGCTGTAAACGTCTGACTTGTATGATACTGTCCCAAAGTTCCGAGAATATAGTTCTGGTGCAATGTAACCCATTGTGCCACTTGCTGCAGTCAGCGTTACAATGCTTTGATCCCTTGCACACAGCTTCGCAAGTCCAAAATCTGAAATCTTTGGCCTAAAACTGTAGTCTAGTAAAATGTTGGAAAGCTTGATGTCGAAATGGAGGATGCGCTAATTGCAACCTTGGTGCAGGTACTCAATTCCTCTGGCAACTCCTGTTGCTATTTCTAGCATCTTATTAGGCGTTAAGTGTTCTTGGCCACTAGTGTCAGATTCTTGTGAGAATATATATTTCTCTAGCTATGCATTAGGCATAAATTCAAATATTAGAGCACGCCTTGATCTGTCAGAGCAGAAACCTAGAAGCCGGACGACATTGGCATGGTGGATTGTTCCAATGGTTGCGACTTCATTGATGAATTCTTCTTCTCCCGTTGAGTTCTCCAACATTTTGACTGCCACAGGCACTCCACAGGCACTTCATTGATGAATTCCTCTACAAGTCAAATTCCCCCTCAATTCCTCCCACCCCCTTCAAATCCCCTTGATTTTATTAAGAACCGATCGAGGCCTTAGACAATAACTTCACTCCTAAAATTGCGGACTTTGGGCTAGCCAAATTGTACCCAAGGGATAACAGCTTTGTGCCAGTGAGTGCTGCACGGGGAACTATTGGGTACATAGCTCCGGAGATGATATCCCGTAATTTTGGCGTTGTTTCATGCAAGTCAGATGTTTACAGCTTCGGGATGCTATTGCTGGAGATGGCTGGGGGACGAAAGAACTTAGACCAACATGCAGAAAGGAGAAGCCAGATGTACTACCCAGCTTGGGTGTATAATCATCTAACTCGACAAGAGGTAGGCGAGATTTGCGAAGCTTTTGATATCCATGAGGTGGAGAGGAAGCTGTTCATTGTTGGGCTATGGTGCATCCAGATGAAATCACATGATCGACCAACGATGAGTGAGGTTACTGGGATGCTTGAAGCTGGCGTTGATGGTCTGCAGATACCTCCGGAGCCATTCTTCTGTGGGGATGAGCAAAATTCTGTAACTGGTACTTTCCATTTCTCCTCGGAGTTGAGTGCAATCTCAGAGAATGAATGGGGTTATACTGATTCCACAAGATGAACTACCAATGTGCTACGAGTTACTAGAATCTGAAAATCTATATATTCACTGTAATTCTTATATGCTGTGATGCGGCTGCATCAGGCACCAGCAGCTTTGGGGATGAAAGTGATGACCATGTACTCGGGTGACGCATAATTTTTTTTGGTAGATTTCACATGGATGAAAATTTGTGCTTCCATATGCTGCGATCCTGCCTGCCATCGAAACTGAATTCATAAGTTTTGGGAGGAATCAGGAACGGCGTTGTGCAGCTTTGCTATGCTCGAAGTTGGTACACACTCTTTGCCCTGCTTTTATGTGATGCCTCCAAATAGGTGTTCTTCTTATAACCATTAATGATTCGATTAATCAAGAACGTAGTAGAAATTTTTCATCTTTCCTTTTTACTCTTTGTTCTTCATAATATTTTACGGATAATCCACATGTTCCTCATACCCACATTCCTCCACCTTTTTTTTTTGAGGAAAATTCCTCAACACACTTGAAGCACTGCGTGTGTATCCGAAGCCAACCTCATTGAAAGCCCAGCCCATTTGTCTTTGCTGGGACGGTCGGGTGCTACTTAGGCCCAACGGATTGGACAGTATGTTTTGAAGTTTTAGGCCCATATATAAAATGACAGTCAGTTTTTGATGGATTGACCCACGCCCGGAGTACAGTGTTTCTTAAATTTACTCTCCAAGTCTGGGTTTGAAAACTATTTGAATAGAAATCACTCTTTATGGATGTGTTTGGTTGGTTGGTTCCATCTAGTCTGGCTAGAAATCCTAGCCTGGGGAGTGTAGGTCTGTCACTAAGGATGTGTTTGGTTCGTGGGATTTGTTGGGACGGGATGGGATGGACCTAGTTACAAGCGTGTTTGGTTTAAAGTCACGTGGAGTCAGGGACATCCCAGGTAGGAATATACCCCGTAGATTCCTTGACTCCCATCCCACCTATTTTGTCGGACGGAGTCATCCTCGTCCCGGCTGCTCGTTCTCCTCACCGCATACCTACGAAAAAAAACCATCGCTCCTCGTCTATTCGCTTCTACCGGCTACAGCAGTGCCCCTACGGCGGCGGCAAAGAAGGGCCCCTAGGAGGGCGTGCCACGGCGACTCCGCGGCGCGCTGCCAGCACCGGACGCGGCGGCGGCGCAATCGGACGGCGTGGCGGCGGAGAACCACGACGGTGTGGCGGCGCACAACCAGACTGCGCGTCAGGGGCGCAGCACCGGCAACCTCGTCTTACTCCTGGTCCTCTCCATGTGCGTGGGGTGATTTTAGATGGCAGTATCATTTTTAAATATTTGTGGTGATTTTAGATGGCAATATGTTTTTAAATATATTTATGGTGATTTGTGGATTTTAGACGGCAATATATCTTTTTTAGATATAGTTGTGGTGATTTTTTATGGCAATACATGTGCTTGGATGCTAAAAGATAATTTAAGATTTATTTAGTCCACACAATGGTAAGAAAATTAGTCACGGTAATGTTAAATTGGTCAGACATTTCTAATTATTATCACTATGTTTTCAATACAAAAGTTGGTAACTTGACCTGGCTTATGAGGAAGGTGATCATATCTATATATCCCATCTCTATCCCTTCATCCAAACATAAGACAAGATCACTCCGTCCCACTTTATCCTTTTAACCAAACAGAAAACAAGGATCATCCCGTTCCACTAACCAAACAGAAAAAGTGGATCTATCCCGTCCCATCCCAGAAAACAGAGTTGGGATTATCCTACTCCACCTTGACTCCCACCAAAGGCACCCTAAGAAGCCAAGATGTGGTCGTTTGGTTGCTTGCGCAACTAAACCTGGCTAAGATGTGCCTGTGTTTGGTTTGTTGTATGCCACGCCATAGAGTCAACTCTTCCTCAGTTGGTGAGTTCACCTCCTCTCAGACATAATGCCGAACAGGTGGTGGGCGAGCACATCGGCGACCTCCGTCGTCCTCGCCTTGGCAGGAGACGCAGATGACGCTTGCTCCTCGTCCTCGCCATGGCCGGAGACGCGGATGGCCTGGTGTTCCCCATGCTCACCGTCACCGAGACGCTCTCCTTCGCCGCCGAGTTCCTCGTGGCTGTCACTGCTCTTCGCGCAGAGCCGTGTCGGTGCGGCTGTGCCGGCGGGCCTTCCGGCCGGACCTGGCGGGCCCTCGGCGTGAACGCCTCGACGTGCGCCGCGTCTAGGCGAGCCACGACCTCCCGAGGAGAGCTCCCGCCGCGGGCGCGGCCTCTGGATCAGGTGCGACCCGACCGCGGCTACTCCGCGCTGCCCTTCCGCGATGACACCGGTGCTGGGAAAGAAGCTCCTCGGGAGACCGTGGCTTGGGAAGAAGCTCCTCGGGAGACCATCTTGCGGTGCTCGTGCTGGGAAAGAAGTACCCTCGCCGCCTCGCCGCCAGCCGCGCCTCGCGGCGGCTCTTCCTCCGCCCCCTCGCCGCCATCCGCGCCTCGCGGCAGCTGCGCTGAGCCCGCGCTCATCTTGTCCGGCGTAAGGGAAGCAGGGAGCTTGACGCGGTGGAGGGAGAGAGGACCATGAGGGGTGGCGCGGAGGTTGTCCGCGAGCGAGGATGGCGGCGGAGATGCGGGAGCGGCGGGGCGGAGGTGATACGAGCGGCGGAGGTGAGGGGAGCGGCGCGTGCGTCAGGGCCACGCCTGGCTCCGCGGACCGGTCCTATTCCGGAAGCCTGGTTAGCAGGCCTTGGTTGGCTTCTCCGGGCCTGGCTGACCGACCCGTTCACGCAACCAAACTTATAGAAACCTGACCAGGTCGGAAATCATGCAACCAAACAGGCCCTATACCTTTTCACCCTTCAATAATTTCTCTATATCTTATATGCACTTTGAAGAGCCAGCTCTTCATATATTTAGCTTGCGAGAGACCATAAATAAAAACAATAATATTCAGAGGTTTAATTGAAGAAATTGTTGAAGGTTTTTTTCCACCAAAATCTCTTCTCTTATCAATATGGAATGATTCTTGGAGTTGATCTTAGCAATTGGTACCGTTTTCGTATCCTTACTACAATACTCGACTTTCCTAGGTCATGCAAGTTGGAGGATGGATTTTAGTATTATAAATTTAGTTCATAGTAAAATCAGTTTCCACTGTCCACTCTAGCATATCTTGGTTGTTTTGTTCATTTTCATAAATAATAAGGGTAATGATATGTGTCCTGCCTCCGACGCGAGCATGAATCATCGGACGCTCCTCTAGGCCCACACTCAAGCGTCCCCTAATAAAAAAAGCCCGTCTACGAATTCCTTCTTACCCACTCGAGCATCTCCTCCCCACACCGGCACCCAATTCCTCGTTTCCTCCACTCTTTCGTGCCCGCGCGACCACGACTGCCTCCCTGGCTGGCGGTGGCGAGCTCGCCTACCTTGGCAGCCTCCTCCCTCACCTCGGCACCTAGTCCCTCGCTTCCTCCTCTCTTCCATGTTCACGCCTCGTGCCTACCCGACGTGCGGCCACGATTGTCTCCCTGGTCAACAGCGACGAGCATCCGAGATTCGAGCATGCTGCTAACCCTTTCCCTACCCCCGCCGTCCGTGCCATCCCTAGATCTGGCAGCGTTCTCTCCCTCGGCCGACGACGGGCATGGCAAGTGTATGGACATGAACCATCCAGCGAGCCTGAGCCACAGCATGTGCCCACCAGATAGGTCATGGTCGTGCTGCCATGTTGTGTTTTCATGGTGTTTCTGGATGTTTTTCGGTCATGTTGCAAGCTCATGTTTCAAGTGTTTTAGCGCTAGCCCTCTCTCTCCCGGTGCATATGTTACAAGTGTTTCAGAGGCACGTTGAGTTTTTTTTCGAAGTGTTTCATCTGTTTTCAGACGTATGTTGATTTATTTCATGTGGATTTTGCAAAAGTAGATCAGGGGATGATGCAAATGTTGCATATATTGTAAGTGTTTTAGAAGCATGTTGCAAGAGTTTGTTTGAAAATGTTTCATCTGTCTCAGACATATGTTGCATTGCAAGCATTATACGTGGATGTTGCATACGCATCTCACATATGTTGCAACAATATCTTTTTAAATGTTTCATTTGTTTCAGTCTTCTATTGCATGAAGTGAGTGATTTTTATTTTGCGAGTGCTTTTCATTTGTTCCAGTTTCCAGTTGTATCTGCGTGCTGCTGTTACGGGAAACAGAGCGAGCTCGGGGTGGCCCTGCCCATGCTTGGGCTTGCGTGGCCTTCAGAGGAAAGGGGCATGGCGGCAGGGGCGGGTGAGCCGGGGCGTCCGTATGCACGGGGTGGGCGGGCCGAGTGTCGGTAAGCGTGGGTGGCGGGCATGCAGGGGGGTTTGTTTGATGGGACTTTAGTCCATCGAGCGTTCTGACGCTAACAACCCCGAAATAATAATTGCAATAGTTTGCCTAGAAAAAGTCACTGCATTGGAAAAATAGAAAAAAATTACATAATATAACTGGATATAAGCCCAGGAAAAAAAATATTTTTTAAGTGCAAAGGGAATATCCAATGAGTGATCCTTCTATAAGAGGAACAAACACTAAAGAGGTTTTGCAATAGAACGGGAGCTGGGAAGCACTCTTCTCATTTGGAATCATAATGATGGAGAAGAGAAGTTGCACAGTACACCGAGTATCTTGACTGACTTTTCAGTTTTGGGGAAGATTACTTCTCTTGAACAACACAACAAACAATGTCCAGACGCCAGGCAGTTCGTCTAGCTTTTCTCCGGTGACAGGGGATCCATGCCGTGATCCCGAGACCTGGAAGATTGGTGATGGCTAGCATCGGAGATCGGAGGTGGCGGTGTCTCGCCGTGCCCTATCCCACCCATGGACTGTGCCGCTGTCAGTTCATAGAATGTGTAAGGTGCCATTCAAATACAGATGCTACAAGGTTTTTGCATAGGAACGGGAGGTACTTGCAAATCTGAAAATGGTGATGCTTAAACTGCATTGCGGTACCATTTTTTCAGCTAGAGCAACAACTATAGATCGTTTTCTTTTTTGTGAAAAAATTGGGACGATTATCTCTGGCGAGCCATGGCATATGCCGCTCGCGTGCGAGGCTTATCAAGGATAACTTTTGTAAAACTACTCCTTAATGATAACATGCTAAGCATGGCCGTGAAAAAACTATAGCAAGTTGGACAGTAGGCTTGCTGTGAATCAGGTAATTAATAAGTGCAAAATGTTCATGTTGCTGCCACAGGAACAGGGGAACAAGATAATACTCCGTTTCAAGTTTGAACAGCACAAGGACGTCGAGATGCCACACCGTTTGTACTAGTCATTGTCTGGAAAAATAGAAGCTGAATGAGGACTCCCGCTGGAGGTTGGCGCCGGAGGCGACACGCCGTCCACTCTCCCACCCATGTACACCGATACTGTAAGTTCAGCAGAGCGTAATAAGCTAATGTCTGGCATTTCCCTAGAAAGAATTCCTTTGGGGGAAAAAATGGTTGCTACTTTACTGTCTACAGATGATGTACTGAATACTGATATTACATCACTGTTAAATTTCATAAATGGAGTGCAACTTTAAACTGCATATGCTTCGGTACCAAAAAATGGCAAGGAGCCAAGTGATGCTGCAAAGCAAAGCGTGATGAAGCAAAATATATCAGGCAATAAAAAGGAGACAGCGTTGTTAGTTGTTACCTCCTGTGACGAAACCGGCGAGCATCACGGCAAGGACGGCGACAGACATCAGTACCGCGAGCAGCTTGTGGGTGAGGAACGAGCACCGGCACTTCTGTTGCTTCATCTCCTATCTGAACAGAGTTCTGCAGATCGATTCTTCTGCCCCTTCGGCCTTTGCCTTCCAAGAGAGCGGCTCATGTACTATTAAGCAAGTGGAAAGTACATGCTCCAAGTGGGCTAGGAGGTTTACCTCTGATGTTGAGGTCTCTCATCTGTGCTCTGAGCTCGCTGTGTAACTAAGCCCAAGATTGCAGTGGTTTGTCTGATTGGTTCATGGAAATCTGACTGGCTGGCTTAGCTTCTGCCCTCCTGGGATCTTGTGAGCATCTTGCATGGTTTACATAGACATTGCACGTGTGGCACATTCATTACAGTATCACACTGAATCCAGATTCAGAGTTACGTGTCGCTCTGCTGTAACATCTCCCTGTTTCGCCGAGCACACTTATGTTATCGAATCTCATACTACGGTTAAGTAGTAGATGCAGGTCAACTTGGTTAAACCTGACACGACAGGTTCACAGCGTTACAGAGGAGGCAGACATGTTAAAAGTAAATTTAACCATGGACCATGAACCCATTTAATTCATACTGTCGCACTGGTTTATTTTTATTGTGGTGGTTCATCATAATTGTGGTTCGTCATGAATGTGTTCACAAGCGGAATGCAATCTTCTGTTCTAAAATTGTTGAAGCTAAATTGTAGCGTCAATTATTATTCATACAAGTAGTTGAAGCTAAATTGAGATCCAGATCCCACACCAGTAAGGGCTAGCACACCTAAGTTGCAATCAATCTATCACACTTAGTAAGCAACTCTAAGCCCAACAAAACTGCTGATTAGGCCGGTCTAGAGCCAGCAGTACATCGCAAAAGCTCAAGAACATCTCTCATGAAGACTCGTATGGGAGATGCACTCCTGAGGTTGCTCTAAGGGGTGTTCAACAATGAAAATTGGCCAAGAGAGTCAGCCCCAAGCCGACCAAGTCCCTTAAATAAACACCACAAAATGAGATAGCCGTTATACCCTTATTGGGCTGAAATCGGGACCGTCATACCATATTGGACCGACCGTCGGACTGGTTGGTGCTCCCATGCTCCCAGGCGCATGATCGTTGAACCGTCGGACTACTCCTACCCAACCGTCAAACTACACATAGTGAGTTTCAATGCCTTCCAGAAAGTGAGCAAAGAGGTTTTTCTTGTGTTGGACTGGTTCAACGCCTGACCGTCAGACTACTTATCAGTCCAACCCTCTCAGCTCATGCTCTAAACAGTGCACACGTCCAGTCCGACGCTTGCGCATAAACGAACCAGGACCTAGGGTATGGCGCCCGTTCCTTCACTTTGAAGCCCAATTCTCACCACCCCTGTGCATATGAGCTAACTCCAAGTATTCCAACACTTGTGTAGTGAGTTAGCAAGATTCTAAGCCAATTCCCAAGGGTGTTAGCACTCATTAGAATCCACTGCACATGCAATGAGTTATATCACCTAATGGCACTTGAAAACCGCACCAACATGATTTCTCCTCTTCATAGTATGGTTATCGACCCTAAACGTCATTACACTCTCTATAGTGTCTTCATCAACAAAACTATGGTCTTATACATTTGCCTTGAGCTTCTTTACTTTCCTCATTCTTCTTTTTCAAGTTGGAGCACTTGATCATCACCATCTAGGGCATCACCTTGTCATCTAGCTCCATCACTTGGACTTGGACCACCTTATCGAATCATATACTTAGATCAAAAGTTAGTCCAAAATATTTCATCAATTAGTCAAAACCAACTAGGGCATTAATATTGTAATCGCCACATTTTCTATACCAAAGTACTTCCCAAAACTGATTTGGTAAGTAATCGGTCTGAACTCGAATAGGGTAACCAAACTAGCGGGGGTCCCAAATCGGCCACACCAGTTTTGTTGAGTTTGGGGTAGGCCATCACAACAGGGCATGTAGGGTCCCAAACTGGCCTTGCCAAGTTTCGTCGGTTCGGCAGACGGCGGTGCAGGGAGGACGCCCTAGCCACGTCCCAAACCAGCTAGGGCGGTTTCGTCGGGCCGGCGAGGAAGGCCCAATAGGGCACGCAGAGGCCGTCTTGGCTACCTAGGAGTATCAGTTTGTCCGGTTTTTCAAGGCTGAGTGTCATCTTTTTGTCCTTTTTACAATGGGACTTTCCTGCAATGTTCATTTCCTCGGCCATTTTTTGTCGTCAACATATGCCCCTATTTTTAGATGAAGCTTTAGGTGAACCCAAAAACATAAAACTACTAAATACGATGATGTGGTCTCAGCATTCAGCAAGCACTCCTTCGGCTTGGATGGCTTTGACCGGTACCATGTGCAAGGCATTCATTTTGTTGGTAGCATGGTGCCCTGGCACCTCTGGAAAGAACCCATTGCAACAAACGGTTTTAGAGTAGAGGGCGACAGTACTGGAGCTACTGTTAAAAGATCAAATTCATCACCCATCTGTGGGTGCTAGGTGGTGCAAAGCACGTTGTTTGTTCAGGGTGGTATGAGTAGGAGATTTTGCATGTTTCTTGCACTGCAATTTCTGCATGTTGTGTTGATTGTGAGGTGTTGTTGACATTCAACCACATTGAGCTAAACTCTGTCGTATTGTGTAATCGCTATGTATAAACATATTCTTTTAAAATCTTAATACAAATATACAAAGAGGTGCAGTTAGCTCTCCTATGTTTTGAAGAAAAAAATATTCAATTTATTCCGATACTAAAATACATCACTGGATGGTGTGGATGCAATCGCTCTGTTCGCTTGAGCTAGATTTAGTTTACTTTCAGGCACATAACAGTATTTTCCTCTCACAATAATTCAGCCGTAGAATTCAGCTCAGCCGATGTTTCTCTCCTAGCTAGAACGCTGCACAATATATATGGACAAGAGCACGACGCTAGCTAATCATATTATATACACCGCAATTTGATTCGTCCTACCTCCGGTGTCCGACACCGGGTTCTGGATTTGCAGTTGGAGATGGAGGACTCGGTTGCGGCCTCCCTGCACGGCAAGATGCATCATATCACTCACAAAATTTAGCAGAGTAATATTAATAATAAGGTCATGTTTGAATCTTCTATGTAGAATTGAACTGAGGCAGAGAAATGAAAATGAGATCTAAATAGGGATTCCACCATTTGCAACAGGATGTCTTGATGAGTATAGTCAATATAATCTAGAAATCTAGATTCTATATAGCTGCTCAGTTTTATTATTGAAGCTGTTTTTTAGAAAAAACAACTTCACAAGTAGTTTTCTCGATGAAGATAAAATGTTCTGAAAAAAAATATTTGGCAAAATAACTTCACAACAGCTCCGTGGCTGAGAGAGGGAAATGAGAGAGAGAGAGAGAGCTGTGAAAACATACTTTTTTTAGCTTTTAACTCTTTCCCCATTCCTTTAGTGAAAGCATAAAACAAATTAAAAGGATGTCCGATAAAAAAAACATGTCACAGTGGCTTATGAAACTGTTGGTAAATATACCGGCAGCTTGTGAAGCTGACTGTGTGAGCCGAAGGCTGCCATATGGCATTTGGCACACAATATATATATATATATATATATATATATATATATATATATATATATATATATATATATATATATATATATATATATATATATATATATATATAGTACGACCGTACTTACCTTGTGCAGGCTCGACGTGCGCGGCGAAAATGACGAGCGCGGCTGCCAATATCGCCAAGCACACAGCCAGCAAGGAGGGACGACGCGCCTTCATCCCGCTCTAGCTTCTCTCTCGTCGTCTTGCTCAACTCTTGCGTCGTCCTCTCGCCGGCGTGAATCTCTATCGCATGCAGCTCGATCGACTGGCCAGGGCATCCAGGTTTGCAGTGGTAACGCTGCCTTCTTCTTATATATAGCGCACATCAAGTGTTTGTGTGACCAGTAAAGAACCGATCGAGCTCAACTGGTCATGTACGGTGCTGTCAGTGGCACGACTTGTTAGAAGATGAACGCAACCGCTTGCCTGATGAATTAGTCAACCGACTAGACCGTCGGCCTGCTGGCAGCTGACCAGTGACCACCGTCGGCGACCAGTTATACAAAGGTCCTGTTTAGTTTCTAAAAAATTTATAAATTCCTCGTCACATCGAATCTTTGGACGTATGCATATAGCATTAAATATAGTCAAATCTTTTACATGTTTATACAGTTTACCTGTTTTTCATGAGACGAATCTATTGAGTCTATTTAAGTCATGATTGAACACTTATTGAAAAAAATTCTCCATATGACACTTATTGAAAAAGATTCTCCATATGGTACAGTGACTTTTCGCCACTTTTCACGAACTAAACAGTCCCAAAGAAACACGGCGGACGACCTTGACACGTACGCGAGCTGTGTATGCGCGATCCGTTTCAGAGACGACCATATCCTATGAACCACAGGCCGTGCGCCCATTTGGATTGAGTCTTACTGTGTAATTGTGCTGGTCCTTGTTGAATTGTGGGCTGATAATTCTTTTTTTCAAAAGCGTGCATTGCACGTTCATCGTTAAGGGAAGAGGAATTACAATCGTTCGCGCGTCGTGGTCGGTGAGTTGCCGCACGTGAAGACGCGAACAAACAGTTAGTAATGGTACAAAACAAGAAGTGTCCCTGGATCGCCATTTGATCTGATTGAGAGGCGACTAGACAATGGAGCGCATTACAGGTGCGGCTGCAGCAGCGACGCGACTTGTGGGAACCCGGCTCCAATCCACTCGTCGGCCTCGTCCGTAGTGAGCCGGTTCAACTGTTCCGGCGTTCTCGGGGCTTCGCCAAACGTCCGGCGGTTAGGCTCCTTCCAGATGTTTCAGCTTAGCAGCAGCAACATGGAGTCGAGGCCTCGCCTGAGGCTGGCGGCAACCACTAGTAGAGAACAGACGTTTCGTCCAATATTGGGATTGGGGTTTAGTCCCGATATTTTTTGTGTTCGGGACCAAAAGGGTCTTTAGTTCCGGTTCTATCCACCAACCGGGGCTAAAGGTCCCTGACCAATGGCTACTGCCGCGCTCTGTTGTGTCAGGGGACCTTTAGTCCCGGTTGATATTACCAACTGGGACTAAAGGTCTCTTTAGTCCCGGGAGGCACCATCCGGGACAAAAGACAGGCGTGTAGTCCCGATGGGTAATCTCAACCGGAACTAAAACCCCATCGTATATAATTTTCAAACTCCCTTCTTCCTCCTCTAGCTCGAAATAGCTCTGTTCTTCCACTCCCTTGTGTGTTCTTACTTCGTTCTTCGGCCGTCACACGATTTCTTGCGGCTCTACATCGATTTTTTAGTTTTGAAGGTAACTAACTTCATTCTCACACCTCCATCACTACTATATATCATTGCATTGTCTAGAAATGACCAAGGATATAACATATTGTCTTTTATGGTGTATTTCTTGATCTGTGGCCATTTAAGCTTATATTGTCTTGATAGTTTATATTTTTGGATGGAGAAAGCTTAGAGTTTTTTAACTAGAATGCACATTTTATTAGTTTGCATATATAGCTTATTTAATGGTGATGAGAAATAGAGGAATTTAGTGGTTTTTTGAAAATATCTTTGTTTAGAAACGGAGGATTTTATGGGACCTTTTATTGGATTTTTTTATTTTTAATCCGTATTTAAAAGAAAAATTTAAAGAATCCCAGAAGTGTTTTTTAAAAAAATTTATGGGTTGACAGTGTTTTGTTTGCAATTGTGCAGGAAAAGTGCCGCTGGGGCCTCAATCGCCGTAGCTCGGCAACCTAGTGATGGCGGAATTCAATCGCAACTACACGGCAATCTTTGACGCACATGAGGTCAACTTACATAATCCTGATTTGCTAGGTCTCTTAATATTTGTCAAGGTCCCTATGCAAGCTATCCCTGAAGAGCACCCGTATTTCATGAATCGCGTCGCGATACAGGAAGCACAGCACCAGGAGTGTGGGATCTTGGTCCTGATAGGCAATATCTCGCATTATCTCCGAGGTTACCTGGTGTTAGCCCCATCTATTTCTGATGCAATTGCCATCATGAGGATATCATATCTCGTTGTTGGTGGTTATGAGCTTATCATCCTTTTATGGACATCCGACTATGGTGCCACTACAGTTGGCTTCGATTCCACCTTACCCAACTCCATGGTACCAGTAGTAGAGCTAGGATCACTGCTAGGATATTAGGAACCACTCAGGCTTGTCATTTATGGAATGCCACTGCATCTTTTTGTGCAACCCATCGTAGTACCTAGAATGTTCATGAACATATGTCATGTTCGCGACGTCCAGTACAATAGAAATGATCTCACAATCCACATGCGCACATATGCACGGAGTTCAACTATACATAGGGTTGCACATATAGGCATCCGCAAACAAACGCCTTCCGATGATTTCCTCCTGCACATATGGCCAATTTGGATTACTATACAAACACAACCACCGGGTGATCAACAGACGCTCCGTCGTCCTATGCCTGGTAGGTGCACTTACAACAGAACCATGTTGCGTGTATGTTACACTGTTTCTCCTAACAATTATCACTCTTACTGCAGAACGGCCTAACTTTCGAATCCAATACACACTGTAAAATCTATGCATGGGTCACCATGGTGCGGGGACTTCTGGACATGGAGGTGCACAAGGACCAGGTCATCAGCAAGCAGGCACAGGTACAAGCAGTCTATACATATCCATTACCTACATACATGAGGTTTACATACAATCAAAATCCTGCATTCCGAGACACATAGGTTACTTAATTGAAGAACCCAACGATTCATCAGAAGAAGGTTCGCCTGGACACGAGCCAGGAACTGGTTCCACAGAAGTACTGGAGACACCACCTTCATCAGAAGATGGTTCATTGCTTCTGGAGCCGGCAGTTGGTTCCAAGGAAGTTGAAAGCCCTAGTTTGGTTTTGATAATTGATGACCATTGATGCTCACTAAATGCACATTTTAACCATCAACAATGATAGAATTAAGCAAGGAAATGGCACATAGAAGGTAGGAATTTGGTTTAAACTAACGGAGTTCCACTTGTACTTGAAGAATTATGGTTGCAAGTGAAATACCGGTGAAAATGAAGCAAACAAAGGCATATCTGAGCAGCACACGTGACAAGAGCCACATTGGGCCCAAGTGCAGGGCGCCCGCCCCCTACTTGGCACCATCTGCACTCTGCCACGTCATGGATCCGTGCCCCAACCTCCTAAACAGAGTTTGGCAAGTTGATTCAACATCAATGGCTCAAATTCACCTCACCTGGATCCAGTAGCCCTGTAGGGCAGGGCGCCCGCCCTATCCACTTGGCCTGCCACGTCCACGATCTGGCGGAGAGGCATCCAAGCACTTGTGGCCATCCATTTGAAGTCGGTTTTCATCCAAGGGAGATTAAAGGTGGTGTCAAGGATTCATGGACCCACTTGTCATCCTCCAAGGGCCACAAACCGCCTCTCCAACCGCCATCACGTGCTCAACCGACCTTGCAACCATCATTGGGGAGGATCCTGGAGCGTTGGATGGCGAGGCGGTGCAAATCACCGGGCGCCCGCCCCCCTAACAGGGCACCCACCCTACAAGTCAGGGCCACCGACCTCCAGCCACCCCTACAAATACCACAGGGGTCTCCAAGTGCTGTAAATACCCAGGAATGCTTCAGTTGTAATCAGCTTAGGAAGAATAGAAGATTTGGAGTATAGTCCATCCTAGCTCACCTAGTGAGAGACTTCTAGCAAGGCTAGTAGTGTGAGTGTGAGTGTGAGTGAAGAGAAGCTGAAGAGTTGGAGAGCTCTGCGAAGGTCTCTCTCTCTCAGGCGCTTCCTCTGTAAGGTACTCTTTGATTCGGTAATATAATTTCCTTTCTAGTACTTACATTTCCTGCGTTACTTTTAGTATTTACTTTTATTATTTACTTCCAAGTATTTACTTTATGTATTACTTTGAGTGCTCTAGTTGCGGTAGTATTAGGGGATTAATTATAGGTTTTCATACACTTAGTACGGGATCTTCGCCGCATAGTCGGTGCTCTAATCTTAGCGCGAGGTTAGAGTAGTAGCCTGTAGTGTAAGCGTGGTGCTTAGACTAGAAGTTACCTTGGATTGCGGTTAGACCCACGGATAGTAGTGGTAGGTCTTAGGTGGTGACAGCCCTAAGATCTCCTGGATTCCACCACGTTCGGTCTAGTAGTAGGCGTAGGGCCTTTCTGTTTGTGAGTAATCCTAATCCCTTGGGACCACGCATTCGCCCCGAAGTGCCAAGTGGAGTTAGCCTACCGTGTTGCCTTGCATCCCACTCTTGAGGTCATCACTATCTACGCCGTTGCTTGGCTCTATCTTAAACTAGATTATTTGGATTAGTTATCACTACACTAGTTCATTTTTATCATAAGTCGTGATTGTTCTAGCTTACCATTAGACATCTCTAGCCATTAGAAGCTTCCCTGTGGAAATAAATATGATACTTGGTTACTCCCAAGTGAAGTGCTGCATCGATAGATTCTCTGCGCTTGCGGAATTCTGCAATAGTCATAGAAATTATCAACAAGCATTTCTAATGCCGTTGTCAGGAATATCTATTCTTGGTAGTGAGCTTAGAAACGCCAACAAACATTTCTGGCACCGTTGCTGGAGAAGCAATTGGCCTAGATTTTCTTTTGTGTTTGCTGTAGAACTAACCCCGTTCTTTAGCGGGATCACACCTATTTGTCTTTTTGTGGTGACTGTTAAGCTAGATAGCTAGAATGGCTGGAGTCAATCTACCTGAAGATTTTTATAAAGACCCTGAGTCAATCCTTAGAAGAGCGAGAGCTAATCTCACTCCTCCAAGAATGACTTCTGGATCTCGTCCATCTTCGTCGAAGGAACCTACATTGCAAGATCATCCATTAGATGAATCCGAGCATCCTAGTACTTCGGAGCCAACCAGTTCATCTACATCAAGAACAATCTGTGAGTATTCTACTCCATCTATTTCCAATATTGCTACTATGCCTAGTGCTGATAGCGGAAGTAGAGAATTCGAGCTCAAACCCACATTGATCATGATGGTGCAAGCAATTGCATTTCATGGCAACCCTTCAGAGGATGCCAATGCTCACCTCCAGAATTTTTTGGAGATATGCAATACAATCTCTATTCCAGGAATTTCGCAGGATACAATCCATTTGCGCCTGTTTTCTTTCTCATTACTTGAGAAAGCGAAACAGTGTTCTACATCAACATGGGATCCAGGAACACTTGGGAGAGGTGCTCCAACCACTTCTTGACGAAATTCTTCCCTGTTGGTAAGACAAATCTTTTGCGTAGCAAGATTTCTAACTTTCAACAGGAGATTCGCGAATCCATCCCCGAAGCATGGGAGCGCATGCAAGAGTACATAAAAGCTTGCCCAGACCATGGCATTGAAGATTGGCTATTAATCCAAAGCTTCTATCATGGACTCATGATGGATTCTCGACAACATCTTGATGCTGCCGCCGGAGGTGCATTCTTGTCTCTCAAGGTGAGTCAAGCCAAGAAGTTGAATGAGAAGATGGTGGATAATCAAGGATGGACCGACGATCATCTCAAAGGTAATTCTAATACTTTCGAAGTTAATTCTTTATCTTTTGAATGCCTTTTGAAAAAGTTAGAAGATAGAGCTAATTGGAAAAGAGATCGTGCTGCTATAGAATATTATGCAAATGCTAAAACACCATGTGCATTATGTGGAAATAAAAATCATAACATAGATATATGTCCAATAAAAGATGCTAAATCTCTTTTAAATGATGATGGATATGATTCCCCACCAATTTCACCTTATCAAAAATGGAATCCACGTAGGGAGGATAATGATTCTTTACATGCTAGCAATCATTCTCTTAAGGAACTTGTTTTAAATCAAGCTAAAATAAACTCTGGTTTAAGTTTAGTGTTGATTGATCAAGATAAAATACTAGGAGATATAAATGGTAGAATAGATAAATTTCATGAGCTGTTAAGGGAACAACTTGACTTTAATAAAATGGTAGAAAAACAATTATCAGATATTCATGCAAAACTTTCATGCCATAATGAAAAAGTTAATGCTGTGACCACGAGAGGTGGTAAGACCACTCGTGATCCCCCTTATCCTGATTCTACGCCCAAGAAGAAGGTAGTAGAAGAAGAAGCTGAAAAAGAAGACTCCACTGCGCCTCAAGAAAAGGTAAGAACTTCTCATGAATTTTATGATACCGAGGTGTTGCCTTTTCCTGACCGTAACAGGAAACCAAAGGAGAATGAACAATTCCGGAAATTCGTGGAGGTAATACAAAAATTATATATACATATACCTCTAGTTGATGCGATGCAGGTACCTACCTATGCAAAATATTTGAAGGACATCCTCAACAGAAAGAAACCAATCCCAAGCACAGAAATAGTGAAATTGACAGAGCAGTGTAGTGCTGCTATGCTTAATAATTTCCCCGAGAAGAAGAAGGACCCCGGAAATCCTACTATCTCATGCTCTATCGGAACTCAACAATTTGATCAAGCTCTATGCGATCTTGCAGCGAGCGTCAGCGTCATGCCTAAGGTAATATATGACAAACTTAATCATGCATCTTTATCTCCAACTGCTATGTGTTTGCAGCTTGCCGATCAATCAATACGATATCCGGTAGGAATAGCGGAGTATATCCCTGTTCAAATTAAAAATTGTTTCGTTCCCGTGGATTTTGTGGTGTTAGATATAAATCCTGATTTTAGAATACCACTAATCCTAGGAAGACCATTTTTAAGTGCTGCAAATGCAACCATTGATGTAGGAGCCGGAGAAATCCGACTCAACATTAATGGAAAAGAAGAAATATTTCATTTCAGGCCACGTCCGGAGCAGTGCTCGTCAGTGGAGGACGCACCTGCCAGCACCACCATGCATGATGAATTTTCTCTGGAGCACGAAGACAACATGAAGTGTTGATCATCATGCAAGCATCCGATGCACCTAACCAAGGTAAGTTAAGCTAAGGTAAGTCCTAATCTCGCTTATTTTCTTAAGTAATTTCACTTTTCCTTCATGAACTAGCTTAGTATCTTGCTTAGGATAATTAAGTAGGGGATTAGAAGGCCAGTGGCCCACTTTGATAGGGTGGCCGCCCTGCCCCCTTTGGCTTTTAGCTCCCCTAGCTGCTCCACTAGCTGATCACATGGAAATAGAGAGCAAGGCACCAGGTTTTGGCTGACATATCCATCCACCCTTCACTTCACTTTCTTTCTCATCTTGTCTCAAGTCCTTCCACTCTCTCCTCTCATTTCTATGGCTGCTAGCTAAACTTTTCACTAATGAAAGATGCTCTGAAGTGGAGGCACTAGCACATGAAAAAGCAGGAAGGGATTTTGACAAAGTAGTAGGGCGGGCACCCTGTCATTAGGGCGGGCGCCCTGTCCCTGGCCACCATCCTGTCCCCTCTGCTGTCTACCTTGTCTATTTATACTCTCACATGCATGAGCAAGTGCTGCACCAGGCATCCAAGCTCTCACTCTTGCTTCACTTTCATTTTCCTTCTTCCGAGCAGCCTCGTAAGCGCTAGCCACTAATCGCTAAGCAAAAGCAAAGCAAGGAGAGCCACGGGAAGGTCGCACACACACTCCCGAGAGGAGTGGTTTGTTTTACTAACTTTAATCCTTGCTTTGTTAGTGCTTTTGTGTTTCATCATGTTGAAGAATTTGTTCGGGAAGAAGAAGAAGAAGACAGGAGAGAGTAGTGATGGAAGCAGTAGTGGAGGACCGAACCAACATCTGCGCTTCTCGTTCGGAAGCCATTCGAGCTCAGGAAGTCAACACTCCCACAGAAGCAATATGTCTGTTGATCAATCAAGCCAGGCGAACCTCCTGAGGAACAAGGCACTCAACATCCACCCATCCGTATTCTTGTGGATGAGGACCAGATTATTTGGCTAAATAATCAGGAAAGAGAAGCCTACCGCATGCTACGCGAGCGCGCATTCATCCACACCCCCGAAATCGACCGTGACTTGCTAAACGCAACAGGTATGATTACTGAATTTCAATCTATATTTCGTACTTTGGGGGTGGGAAAATGCATGGATAGTTAATGAACTGGGGTGTAGAGAAGTTACTTTAGAATTTTTATGCACCCTAAAAGTCACTAGTAGCCACTGCAACTTTTGTGTGTTTAATGAAAATTATTCTTATACTTGGACACAATTTAGTGAGCTGGTAGGATTTAATAAAAATTGTGCAGTAGACTTAAATAAGGCCTGTAAAGATTTTAATAAGAAAACCTTTTGGTATGAAATTTCTGGCCATTATTCAACATATCTTAGAACTTCTCAGATACATAACCCAACACTTAGGATGTTGCAAAGATTTATTATGATAACCTTTTATCCTAGACATGACCTCAGGAAGGTTAGAACCGATGAAATGCAAATTTTGTTTGCCGCACTAAAAGGAATTCGTGTATCACCAGTTAAAACTATGATGGATTATTGGTCCTAAGAAAGGCATGATGAGTACATCAGGACCAGTTGAGCTATTGCATATGGATTTGTTTGGTCCTACCACTTATGCAAGTATTAGAGGAAGAAAATATGGTTTTGTGATAGTTGATGACTTCACTAGATACACATGGGTATTCTTTCTTGTTGACAAGAGTGAAGTATATGAGATCTTCAAATCTTTCATTAAGAGAAGTGAAAATGAGTTTGACACAAGGGTGAAGCAAGTAATAAGTGATAATGGTAGTGAGTTCAAGAACACAAGAGTTGATGAGCTATGTGATGATATGGGTATCAAACATCAATTCTCGGCAAAGTACATTCCTCAATCTAATGGTCTTGTTGAAAGGAAGAATAGAACTCTTATTGATATGGAAAGATCAATGTTAAGTGAATACAATGTTAGTGATAACTTTTGGGCCGTGGCTATTAATAGACTTGCTACTCTAGCAACCGTCTATATTGTCATCCATTGTTGAAGAAGACATCCTATGAGCTCTTGAATGGAAGAAAGCCCAACATTGCATACTTTAGAGTATTTGGTTACAAATGTTACATCTTGAAGAAGGGCACTCGTTTGGGCAAGTTTGATAAGAAGTGTGATGAAGGGTTTCTACTTGGATACTCAACAACAAGCAAAGCTTATAGAGTATGGAGCTTGGCACATGGAATAGTTGAAGAAGTCCATGATGTTGAATTTGATGAAACTAATGGGTCACAAGATGAGAAGGATAATCTTAATGATGTGAAGGGACCTCAATTAGTTGGTGACATTAGGCCAAGACAAGTTGAAGATAATGATGATGAAGTCACCCCTCCTATTGTGCAAGTGGAAGATGATACAAATCAAGCAAGGTCAAGTGACTCTCAAGTTCAAGCTCATGATCATGATCAAGACCAAGCTCAAGATGCTAGTTCATCTCATATACTTCAACCAACTCACATTGCAAGAGACCACCCTCTAGATCAAATTGTTGGTGATATTAGTAGAGGTGTGCAAACAAGATCAAGAGTAGCTTCGTTTTGTGAGCACTATTCATTTATCTCGTAAGAGGAGCCTACTAACATTGAGAAGGTGCTCAAAGATGAGGATTAAATAAATGCTATGCATGAAGAGCTAAACAACTTTGAGAGAAATCAAGTATGAGAATCAGTTCCACGACCAAGCAAGCACAATGTGATTGGCACCAAGTGGGTCTTCCAGAACAAGCAAGATCAAGATGGGATTGTTGTGAGGAACAAAACTAGATTGGTTGCACAAGGTTACACTCAAATTGAGGGTTTAGATTTTGGTGAAACCTATGCACCCGTGGCAAGATTGGAAGCAATCCGGATTTTATTGGCTTATGCATATGCTCATAATATCAAGCTCTATCAAATGGATGTCAAGAGTGCATTCCTTAATGGCTACATCAATGAGTTAGTATTTGTTGAGCAACCTCCCGGTTTTAAAGATGACAAGAAACCCAACCATGTGTGTACAAGCTCAAGAAGGCTCCCTATGGTTTGAAGCAAGCACCAAGAGCATGGTATGAGAGGTTGAGGGACTTTCTACTCTCTAAAGGGTTTAAGATGGGAAAGGTTGACACCACTCTCTTCACTAAGAAGATTGGTAATGACTTGTTCATCATGCAAATCTATGTTGATGATCTTATCTTCGGGTCAACAAGTCAAGCATTTTGTGAGGAGTTTGGAGAAATAATGGCCAAAGAGTTTAGAATGTCCATGGTTAGTGAACTTAGCTACTTTCTTGGACTCCAAATCAAGCAATTGAAGAATGACACTTTTGTGAGTCAAAGCAAGTACATTAAGGACATGGTGAAGAAGTTTGGATTGCAAAATGCCAAGGCAATCTCAACTCCAATGGGCACTAGTGAAAGCTTGGAACCGGATGAAGAAGGTGAATTGGCTAATCAAAAGCAATATCAGTCAATAATTGGAAGTCTACTCTATGTGACCGCTTCTAGGCCGGATGTGATGTTTAGTGTGTGCATGTGTGCAAGATATCAAGCCTCTCCAAGAGAAAGTCATTTGAAGGCTACAAAAAGAGTTTTGAGGTATTTAAAGAGCACACCTAACATTGGTTTGTGGTATCCCAAGGGCTCCAACATTACTTTGATTGGTTATGCGGATGCGGACTATGCCGGTTGCAAAATTGATAGAAAAATCACTTCCGGTACCTACCAACTCTTGGAAAGGTCACTAGTTTCATGGTCATCCAAGAAGCAAAATAGTGTTGCACTCTCTACCGCCGAAGCTGAATACGTTAGTGCGGGAAGTTGTTGTGCACAAATCCTATGGATGAAGCAAACCTTGAAAGACTATGGATTGAAATTTAACAAGGTTCCATTGCTATGTGATAATGAAAGTGCGATAAAGATCACAACCAATACGGTGCAACACTCTAGAACCAAGCACATAGATGTGAGGCACCATTTCATAAGAGATTACCAAGCAAAGAGAGATACTGCAATCACAAATGTGGGCACCGATGATCAACTAGCCGATATATTCACCAAGCCACTTGATGAAGCTAGATTTTGCAAGTTAAGGAATGAATTGAACATACTTGATTACTCCAACATGTGTTGATGAACTTCATGAAAATCTTATGACATGTCTCTCCTCTAAGCAAGGCAAAGGCATCATTGTTTGACATTTGCATTCATATTTTACTAGGACTTGCTAGATCATGTAGACATGATTTTATTCTCTCTAGGTCATTCATTGAAAGCCAAAATGTTTTTAAAGTCTATATGGCATTACTATTGTTTGATTGATTGCTTGATCTAGTGATGGCATATAACTTGTTCATGGGGATGCAAATCTAGTGTTGAATCTAGTTAAATGAGCAACTAAGTGCTTAACTCAATATAGGCAAGATAACCCCTAGTGGCGTGAAGAAGCTTTTCTTTGGTTGAAACCGAGTTAAGAAACTTGTGCAAATTTGCTAGTGTTTACGCCGAAATCTGGACTGAGTGCGGATAACCGATGCCGGATGCAGATAGCCGATTTTCGGGAGCAGAGGCCAAGGCAGAGATAGTCGATCGGGTCCCGGAATCGATTGTGGGCTGGAGGTGAAGACGGCGCGAATAGCCGATTTGATGACGTCAGCGTGGATCTTCGGCCAGGAAAGCGATCACGTTCGGAGTCCGTTGAGGAAAGGAAAGATTGGGCTCCAAGTTACCTTTAATTTAGAAAAGTTTGTTAGTTTCCGTATTTATCTTGAGTTGTAATTCGAATAGGACTCTATCAAAGCCCTGGGTATAAATATAAGCCCCGGCCATTGTAATAACACACATCAATACAACACATCTTTCGGCTCCGGCCAAAACTTAGGAGTAGGAGTAACGTAGATCTCGGCGAGTTCTTCAATCAGGCTGAGTGTCATCCGGTGGACGCAGGCTTGCTTGTAAGTACCGTCATGCCTCGCTAAGTTTTGTCTCTTTAATGTCATCCGGTGGACATGGAAGCATCGTAGATCAGGGTTGATTCTTATTTGATATAAGTTTAGCGTCATCCGGTAGACGTGGGTTTAGATCAAATAAGGGTTAGTTATCGATTCATATTTGTTTTCTTATTTAATCTATGTTTAACGTCATCCGTTGGACGAAAGCTTAGGTTAAGCTTGATTATGTGCATTGGTTAGTTATCGGCTCTAACCAATTTGGCATCTTACTTAGATTCATTAAGTTATCAAGATGTTATTTATCATTTATTGTTTATTTATTAATATAACATCTTTTCTGTCCGATCAAGATTGCGTAGTATTGGCCTTAGATCCACATGAAAAATGTCATTTATGTCTCGTTCATATTTATGGTTTGTTATGATATCGCTTGATTCGGCCAGTATTACCGTAATCTTGCTCATACGTGCTGTGGATGCTTGACAAGAGCTGATCTGAATGAACACAGAGCCGCCGGCCTTCTAGACCAGCTCTGTATTCTTTCTAGATTTGCTTGTGGTTATTTTCGAGAATATATCTAAACTGGTGCAAAGCCGCAGGCCTTTTAGACCAGCTTCGTATTAGTACTAGATTTATACTTGAAACTAATCACCGCCAAATTTTCTGCTTCACGGACCCCGAATCGGCTAATTAGCCGATACGGTTGTGCTTTCTCGAGAAAACCAATTAACCGATCGCATTATGCCAAATCGGCTAAATAGCCGATTTCTGTCTGTTTGACGTTCAGACAGCCTGAACTGAATGATTTGACATGTTTACAGCAATCGATTATGTTTTAATCTGTTACAACTATCTGCATAGATTTGTTTAATGTAGATTGTTCTATTTGATCACGCATATCAATCGATTATGTATCAGTTTAGTATCTGTTTCTATAACAATACATGCATATATGCCGGAATCGACTCTTTAGTCGATTTCCGATTAAATCGGCTCTCAGAGCCACATAGTTGGAACTACCTGGACACACCGGTTAGTTCCGCCCTGTGATTACTGATTATTATCTTTTCCTTATCATTGCAAGTCAAATTGACTAGCACGCCTGAGGGTCATCGGCACTCTCTGACCGGGTTTTGAAGCTAGCTGGATCTTGAAAGCTCCGACACTCTTGAAATCATATCCGGCTTTGCTGGTGTGTTGAGACGCAAGAACCACATTTTTTGCCAACACACCTTTCAGCACGCCCGGTGGGACAGTTTCTCTCATGACTAAGGGAAAGGCTCCGGAGACCGTGGCTCCCAGGGACGACGGCGTCATCAGAGTTAAGTGTGAGGAGATCGACCCCGAGGATGCTGCAGTGCTGGAGCATATCATCGAAGAGTTCACTGATGCTTGTCTGCTGTCATTTGCTAAAAATCGCGATGGCCACGTGTTCAAGAAAAACCCCTACCCAAGGTGGGTCATGCCTGGCCACACCGACAAGGAGGAGCAAGAGTTCAAAGACTTCATCCAGAGCGCCATCTGGAACGCTTCGCACCAGGCAGTTGGGCACCATCACAGCGTTTTCCTACAGATATTCTACAGCATCATGAAGACCGTCATCAAGAAGCAGGACTGGGAATCACTGGGCCCAACGTACTTCAATATTCCCCCAGAAGATACCAAATCAGATGCAGCGGCCGGAACATCCGATCCTCCGCCGCAACAGCCGAAACCGTCAAAGTCATCTGATCAACATCCCAATATGACGACGGATTCGGCTCCAAAAATAGCTCCACAGCCTAAGCTATACAGAGATTACTCTCCTGAGCAGATTTGTAACACCCTAAATTTTGCTACTTTTGAAATATAGGTAAAATTATTTAATTTGGTATTTTTGAGCTCATGAAAACCTAGGGAAATTAAAAATTTTCATTAAGTTGAAATCCATCTAGGTTTTAGCAACATGGTTGTGCATTCATGCTCTTGCATATGATATATTTTGGTTGAGTGATCTTTGCCAAAGCTCAAAATGATTAAAAATGATTTAATGATATGAGTGAGTAAAGTTTCTAAAACGCGTTTAGTAAACGATCTTTTCTGCGTGTCTCTGTGTCTACCTTCAATCAAATTCCTTGATTTCCAACTCATATCATTCAGTCAGAGTTTATCAAAACCTTTTCTTCAGCTCCAAATCACTCTTTGGTGCTCATCATTCATCAAATTATCTCTAATAACTTCCCGGGAATTTTTTCGGCTTTTTCTGAACCTTTCTCCTATTTTTCTGCGAGCAAAATCTAATTTTTAGATGCTCCAAAATATCTTCTCATGATGTCCAAATACTTTATTTAGATTTATCATGTTCCAAAATGTCTCCGGAAATTTTCCAATAATTTTTGGAGCCTTCGGAATATTTTTCGCACACTAAATACTAATTCTAGACTTTTATAGAATTATTTTATTTGTAAAATTATTCAATTCTGAAAATAATAAAATCTTTCATTGTTCTCCGGTCCACAAAGCCCATGAGCAGTTATCCTAATAAATCTCTTTAGCCCATGCATTATTTACTAACGGGGTTTAATAATTAATTAGGCCCATTAGTAAAGGTGGAGGGTGCAATACCAATTAATACCATATTGCTAATTAATGTTGGTGTGAGGAGTTTTCCTTCCTATATATATCGGCCAACCCCTTGAGCAAATCACACCAATGTTATAGAAAGAAAAGCCCCTCGTTTGGGAATTCTGACGTAACAAATTGAATTTTCCCAAGTTCCCATCCGGCATTTTTAGCTCTCGGCAGCAACGCCCTCATCGATTTTGTTGGTGCCGTCGTTCATCTGTCGCTGGAGCTAGCATATTGCCGATGCCATTGTTCTGGTACCGGTTCGTGTTGCTCTCGAGTGTTGCTGCCAAGCCATACGACGGCCATGCACCAGTCCATCTGCGTCCTCCCTGTCGCGGCACTAGTTGAGAAATCTAGCAGCACAGCATGCAGCAGCAAGCCACCACCATGGTCTGTACGTGTCCAGCAACATGAAAAAGATGATCGAAGAAGACGAGGTAGAGGTATCTACGGTTTGCCATCAATCTTGTAATTTCCGCCGGTTCTTTGTTTTAACTCCGAATTGACTCGTTCAGATTGTGTTAGATTCATATTTACACTTTTATTAGATCTGTTTTCAATTTTATAAAATTCGTGGTTAGATTTAATATGTTATTTTGTAAAAGCAAATATTGTTTAATTCATAATTTATTCGTGTTAACTCTGATTCGTGTGTTTCAACTTGCGTTAATGTTTATCACGTCACTCTTATGAATTTATTTATTAAATGTAATTTAATAATGATTATTTAATCACTTTACAATTAATAAAAGCCATCTAGTGTTTTTAATCCGTTCTTACTACGTTGCGATTTTGCCAACCCTCACTAAGTGCGAGCGACGTGGTTTTTCATGTCTTATGTCTCTGAAATTTATAACTCAAATATTAATTTATTTAATATTTATGTAATCAGGTTTATAATAAAATAAACTAAGGTTTATATATCGGTCTTCTATAATAAATGTTAATTAGATTAACACCAACTTTAATATTTGCTTGTTAGTTATAACTTGTTTAGGTTAAACACGAAACACATGATGAATCGATTAGTTGGTCTCACTTATCCTATGTTTTATAAACTATTAATATAAAGATATTTGATCTTTTGTAAATAAAATATATATATATATATCTATAACTTGACTTTTGAAATTAAATATGTTTTGGTTAATCTTAATTAAAACTTTTTACGTAGTTTTCTTAATTAACATGAATCAAGCTTGTAGATGTTTCTCTAAAAATATAATATTTATTATTTATTTAAACAAAGTTTATAGTTGTATTTTGTTTTCTTCTATAAAGAGCAAATCCTCCGGTAGTTGTATCTTTTCAACCATAATTCCGATTAGCGTGGTCTTCGTGTCTGTGTGCTCATAGCAACACGTAGATTCGTTTTATAAACTTTTTAATTTCTCTTCTCATTGATTGGTGTATTGTTCTAATAGAGTATTATATTTGTATGCTATGCATGTATGTGTTGGATGCTTGTATGGTGCAATATAGTCATATCCAGTCGGTGAGAATTACGTGGTGATCAAGAAACAATCATCGGAGGTTTAAATAAGAGAAAAGGATCTCAAGTGTAAGGCAAGTATAGCATGGACCATCCTTGTTGCCTATTCACCTTAATCATTAAATTCATGATGCATGTGTCTACCTTGGCAACCCTAGTGTTTATTCCTAGTTTTGATGACTTGATCCTTGTTACCTATGAGATTGCATTTGAGTAGTGATGCTAGTGCTTTGATGGGTCATGATCTTATGAACTTGAATAATTGATTATGAAATAAAGATTAAAAGATGCTTTCTAGCAACATGGACTAAGGACTTATCTGTAAGTATGACACCGGGACTTATAGCGCAACCATGGGGGCTATATGGCTCTGGCTTTAGTCAAGTTTGGAGTTACTTTCTACCATGCTATTAATCTTGAAAGGTTCCTTGCCGAGCTGGTTGTTTTGCGGCTCCTGTCTTTGTGTGTACTGCTGCGCGTGTGTGCCACTGGAAGGAGGGCTCTACCGCTCCTTGCCATTGTGCCCGGATTGATTAGTAGCATGTTAGCGAGGCTTTTGAAAGACTTCATAGTGAACCCCGCCGATCTACCTTGGTAGTGGATCGAGAGGCTGATCACCTCGAGGAAAAGGGTAAATCACGACTCATGGTGAAAGTGTGTAACCTCTGCAGAGTGTAAAACTGATATATTAGCCGTGCTCACGGTCACGAGCGGCCTTGGACGTCTTACAGGAATTTAACTAATTGAATATTGATTTATTTGAAGTTTCTATTGATGTTTATTCCATATTAATTATCATGTTTATATGATCATGCAAATCTTGTTTCTTGGTATATTCTATTGCTGCTACTCAATTGCTAAAATGTGATCAACTAAAAGCAACCGCTGTCAAACCAGTGTCTTGCCTTATTTGAGCCTCATGAACCCATGCTATTCTTGTTGAGTACGACATGTACTTACGCTTGCTTTATTTTTCATATTTGGATAAAAATCCCGGATGGGTAACAGATGATTATGGTTATGAAGACATCTAAGAGGATTACTAGGATTGTGTTCACCAGTCAACTATTCCCTGTGGAATGGAGATTCTGCGAGAGAGTTATCTATATTATTCCGCTGTTATTAATGTAAAGACTCTGTGATATTATTCATTATATATTAAACCTTGTGATGGTACTATGTAATTTGTCACTTATGTGTGTGATTGTTCTCTGGGCGCACATAAGTTGGTTCATTCAATTTTATCCTTAAAATTGGGTGTGACAAGATTGCCGCTTATATGCGTACAACTGGGAACGCGTCGGCCGGGAATGTGCAGACTGGAAATGTGACTTCGACAACTCCAAACTATCACATCGGGCACACCTATGATGAGCTCACATCGGCGCCACATCCTGGTTATGCGCAATCGCCTCAAGACGAGTTAGTAGACAAGATGCTCAGGAACCAACTCGGCTTGCAGCCGAAAGCGGGGGTGTCGATTAGATACAGGCGCCCCTACCCTGAATGGTTTGATCGTGTGGCATTACCGCAAAGGTACCGCATGCCGGATTTCGCCAAGTTCAGCGGTCAAGACGACATATCCACCATAGAGCACATCAGCCGCTACCTGACTCAGCTTGGTGAGGCGTCTCATGAGGATGCTCACAAGGTCCGTTTCTTTTCATTGTCCTTGACAGGGCCGGCTTTCAGTTGGTTCACCACTCTGGAGCCCGGGACAATCCAAAACTGGGCAGACCTGGAAAGCAAGTTTCACAGTTATTTCTTCTCTGGCACTGGGGAGAAAACTATTGTTGATTTGACCAGCATGCGCCAGAAGAGTAGCGAGACCGGGTCAGCCTTCATCAAGCGCTTCAAAGAGATGAAGAACATGTGCTATTCACTGAACCTGCCCGACAAGCAGCTCGCTCACTTGGTCATTGGTGGGATGCTCCCGCACATTCAGGAAAAGCTGGTGGGCATTGACTTTGATAGCATTAGCCAGGTGTTGCAGCGAGTGACGACCTTGGAGCTGCAAGCCTAGACCTTCCGTAAGGAGGGAAGATACAAACAAACGGCGTTCGTCAGTAATTCGGACTCGGAGGATGAACATGAAGATGAAATCGCCGCTGTCGAGCTGAGATAGGGCAAGAAGCCCATGGCTGTACCCAAAAATTGGAGCTCAGAGGATCAGTATGATTTCGATACAAATAAGCTGGACAAATTATTTGATCTGCTGGCCAGTGCTGGGCAGATTACCTTCCCTGCCGATTATATAAGGCCCTCTCCTGAAGACTTGAAAGAAAAGACTTTCTGCCAGTACCACGGCCTCACCTCACACGACACCAATGGATGCCGCGCGTTCAGAACTCAGATACAGAGGGCTATCTCCCACGGCTTATTAAAGTTTGACAGTCCTGCTAAAGAGAAAATGAAGATTGATAAGTTCCCATTCCCGAAGGGCCAGAATATGGTCAAGGTGTCGGCCCCTGCAGGTAAGATGAAAGTTCTGACCTCCAACCAAGCTAGAAGGAATGCATCAGTCAACCCTGATATGCAGATATCGGCTGAGGAGCTCGCGTTGATCAAGAGAAGGCGGGAGCAGAACCAGAGGCAATATGAAAAGGGAGAATCCAGCGGCACCAAGAAGATCAGACCTACCTCCCGCGACCTGCTGAAAAATGACGTCGGGAGAAGGAGAAGACCCACCGGAAGCAGCTCGAAGAGGAAGAGTACTGAAGATGGGCTCATGATGAGGAGGAGGACCACTACCAGGAAGAACTGGCTCGCCGCCAGGAGAAAGAAGAAAGTCACTGGCATTGCCCATTCTTCAGGCATTGTTGGAATGAAGGTCTGAGATTGCCGACTCTGCGCAATTGCCCGGAGTGCAGCGATCAATACTGAGAGTACAGACACTCTCAGACCAACCTCCAGTCTATGCATGAGAGGCTTGGACGCCCACATGATATGCAGGATCAGCGCGAAAAAAGAGACCTGCGCGATCGGCTCAGCGAAGCGGTAGTTGATCACCAAGAGCCGGTCTGGCAGGAGAATCAATGCTGCCCTAGGGACTTGACCAAGAGCCAGGGGCACCGTGTGCAACGCCTCAGGAGCAGGGAGCTCAAAGCAGAAGGCCGCACGAAGCAAATCTGGCGGGAGAAGCTTCCTCAGGACAATGGGAAGGCAACAGCCGATGCGCAGATGGTGTTTGTGCTTTCGGCTAAATTCAGGGCGTGTCGAACCAAGAAGATTGGGGTTTTCTCTTATTCTAATGAGTCAGAGTCTGAGTAGGCCACTGCCAAGCTGGTTTTCACGCAGCAGGCTGCCTTTGACAAGCCGCCCAAGCACCGGCACCTGAAGGCCCTATATCTCAAAGGATATGTCGATTGGATGCCCATGACCAAGATGTTAGTCGATGGTGGTGCCACTATCAATCTCATGCCCTACACCACATTCTGCAAGCTAGGCATGGGCCCTGATGATTTAATCGAGACCAACATGATTCTCAAAGATTTCGGGGCAACTCTTCAAATACCCGGGGGGCAATCAATGTCGAGCTAACAGTCGGGAAGAAGACGCTGCTCACCACCATCTTTGTGATTGACAGCAAGGGTTCTTACAGTCGGCTACTTGGGCGTGATTGGATTCATGCTAACTGTTGCGTGCCATCGACCATGCACCAATGTGTGATGCAGTGGCATGGTGAGGAGGTCGAAGTGGTCCCGGCCGACGACTCGGTGAGTATAGCCGCAGTGGATGCTGCCTACTGGGAAGCTGGGGATCATGACTGTTTTTCTGGCAAGACTTGGGAGGAAGGCTCCATCAAGGTCAGCAATGAGAGTCAACAGCCGGTCAGGGCAATCGGCTCTGAGTCTTTTTATTAATGGATAACCCAATCGATGGCACCGAGGGCAAGCTTGGCCAACGTTTCACGTTGGCTGATAAACTTGAAGAGGTGGACATCGGATCTGGTGATAGACCAAGGCCAACGTATATTGCCGCTAATCTTGACGCTGAGTTCAGGCGAGAGTTGATTGACTTATTGAAATAATACAAAGACTGCTTCGTCTGGGAGTACTACGAGATGCCCGGCTTGGACAAATCGATTGTCGAACACAGATTGCCTATCAAGCCCATTTTTCGGCCTTTCAAGCAGCCGCCACGACGATTCAAGAAGGATTCATTGCCTGACATCTAGGCCGAGATTGAAAGGTTGCTGGAAGCCAAGTTCATTAGAGCTTGCCGATACGCCGAGTAGGTATCGAATATTGTCCCTGTGTACAAGAAGAATGGTAAGTTGCGGGTCTGCATCGATTTTAGGGATTTGAACAGAGCTACCCGATGGACGGCTACCCAATGCCGATAGCCGATATGTTAGTCGATTCGGTTGCAGGGCACCAGGTCATCAGCTTCATGGATGGTAATGCTGGGTACAATCAAATTTTTGTGGCTGATGAAGATATTCCTAAGACTGCTTTCAGATGTCCTGGTGCTATCGGTTTGTTCGAATGGGTTGTAATGATGCTTGGTTTAAAAAATGCCGGTGCAACTTACCAGAGGGCTATGGATTATATTTTTCATAAGTTGATCGGCAAGATTGTAGAAATTTACATCGATGATATAGTTGTGAAGTCCAGAAGCTACAAGGAACACTTAGCCAATTTGAAGGCTACACTGGAGTGCACTCAGAAGCATGGCTTGAAGATGAATCCTAATAAATGTGCTTTTGGGGTATCGGCTGGCGAGTTTCTGGGTTTCATGGTACACCGCAAGGGAATCGAGGTTGGCAGCAAAAGCAGGAAGGCCATCGATCAGCTTGTGTCACCAACTAACAAGAAGGAATTGCAGTCTTTACTTGGCAAGATCAATTTCATTAGAAGATTCATTGCCAATCTGTCCGAGAAGGTGCTGCCGTTCTCGCCACTATTGAAGCTGAAAGATACTCAGGAGTTCAAATGGGGTGACGTACAGTAAAAAGCTTTTGATGAAATCAAGGAATATATGAAGTCTCCACCTGTTCTGGTACCGCCACAGGCAGGTAAGCCATTCAGACTATACGTGACGGCCGGAGACCATACAATTGGATCGGCCCTTTTTCAGGAATTTGAAGGAAAAGAGAGGGCAGTTTTCTATCTGAGCAGAAGGCTTTTGGATCCTGAGACAAGATACACATCAACAGAGAAGCTGTGCTTATGCTTATTCTACTCATGCACCAAGCTGAGGCATTATTTGCTATCAGCCGAATGTATGGTAGTTTCCAAGGCTGATGTGATCAAGCATATGTTGTCACTGCCTATCCTGAATGGGCGGATTGGGAAATGAATCTTGGCTCTCTCTGAGTTCGACTTGAGGTTCCAATCGGCTAAGGCAGTTAAAAGTCAGGCAATAGCCGATTTCATCACCCAGCATTATGAGGGCGCCGTCAGTATAATTGATGTGGCGCCGTGGTCTATGTTCTTTGATGGATCATCTTGCAAGCAAGGCGGAGGTGCTGGGGTAATACTAATATCACCTCAAGGTCAACGGTTTGAATACGCTTTCCCGATCGGGCCAACCGTAACAAACAACCAGGCTGAGTATGAGGCAATTTGGAAGGGATTTCAGCTTCTGCATGAAGCGAAGACCGACGTAATTGAAGTTTTTAGAGATTCACAACTAGTCATCAACCAATTGCTCAGCCTATTTGAGTGTAAATATGACGTACTCCGAGGCTATTATGATCAGTGCCAAGCTTTGATCAGAGGGTTCTTAGCAGTTTCATTATATCATATTCCCAGAGCTCAGAATGAGGAAGCTAATCGGCTAGCACAGAGCGCTTCGGGTTACAGATCGATGCAGGAAATCCTCAATACCGAGCAATCAGCTGATGACTGGCGAGGCGAGATGACAAGGTACCTTACAAATCCTTCACAAAAAATTAGTAGAAAGCTGAGGTACAAAGCTATCAAGTACGTGCTGCTAGACAGTCAGTTGTATTATAAGACTATCGAGGGGTACTGCTGAGATGCCTCGGGGCCAAAGAATCGATGAAACTGATAAGTGAGGTTCATGAAAGAGTCTGTGGTGCTCACCAATCGGCTCTTAAGATGAAGTTGATTATCAGAAGGACTGGTTATTATTGGCCAACGATGCTCGAAGATTGTTTCAGGTATTACAAGGGTTGCCAAGAGCGCCAGAGATTCAGGAATGTGCAGAAGTCTCCTGCCTCAGCTATGAATCCTATCATCAAGCCATGGCCGTTCAGAGGTTGGGAAATCAATCTGATCGGCCAAATCTATCCACCGTCCAGTAAAAGTCACAAATGGATTTTGGTTGCAACAGACTACTTTACTAAGTGGGTAGAAGCTGTTTCTTTGAAGAACGCCACATCTGGAGATGTTGTCGAATTTATAAAGGAACATATCATTTACAGATTTGGTATACCACAGACTATCATGACAGATCAAGGGACGATATTCACTTCTGATGAGTTTTTGACCTTTGCTGACGACATGGGCATTAAAGTTTATAATTCGTCACCTTATTACGCTCAAGCCAATGGTCAGGCTGAAGCGTCAAATCAAATTTTAATCAAGATCATTAAGAAGAAGATTGAGCAGACTCCCAGTAGGTGGTACTCGACGCTTAGTGAAGCTCTATGGGCATACCGGATGGCTCAGCATGGATCAACTAAAGCCACGCCCTATGAGTTAGTCTATGGGCACGCTGTTGTTCTTCCTTGGGAAATTCAGTCCGAAACACGGCGTGTCAAGTTACAGAATGAGCTTACAGCCGGTGAGTACAAGGATATCATGATGGACAGTCTGGAAGATCTACATTGTCATCGGCTCAAGGCCTTGGAGTGCATCGAAGCCAATAAGATACGGGTGGCTAAGTATTACAACACTAAAGTAAGAGGAAAGAGTTTTGCCGAATCGGAGATGGTATGGAAGACTATCCTACCCATCGGAACCAAAGATAGCCGATTCGGCAAGTGGTCACCAAATTGGGAAGGCCCGTATCGAATTATTGAATGGGCAATGCCTATATACTTGAGGATATGGAAGGAAGGAGATTTGCCCGAGCGATCAACGGCAAGTACCTGAAGAAGTACTATCCCAGTATCCCAGTTGGGGGATGATAGCCGATCGGTGTAAGATCTGACTCTTACAGCCGATTCTACAAAGAGGATCGCCTTCAGGACAAAAATAGCTGATTCGGTCTAATGAATCGCCTTTAGCACAAAAACAAAATGCCCTCGATGGGGTGTAATAGCCGATGTAATTGCATCGCCTAGACAGATTGATGATTATCAGTACATTTTTTCATTTCTGCTTCATGTTTACAGAGGAGCCCTATTACATTCTAATTTGGATTATGAGTAGCTCTATCTATGATGTCTTGGGCGTCGGTGACAGCCGCCACCTCGTCGGCGTGAGGGAAGAAGTTTGCCAGTTGGGCGCTGGCCACCTCCATGTCCTGGCCCTCTGGGAACCCGGGTCGATGGCCTCCAAGGCTATGCCGGAGCGGAGGCGTGCGGCCGTGAGAGCCCCGGTGGCACCGTGACGAACGCCGGTCATGGCTACCTGGCGGACACGGTGGTGAACATCCAGGAGACGTTCCGCCTGTGTGTTGCCGCGGGCGTTGATTGCGTTGGCGGCGGTCTCGGCGGCGACGCGCAGCTCCTCTAGCTGTGCGGTCAGGGCTACAAGAACAGGAAAGGTCAGCGCAAGGATGGCCATCAGTACAACACGAAGCAGTTTCAAGACATGATTACCTGCCACTGCGGTGTCCGATTCGGCGAGCTGGGCCTGCACCCTGGTCACCTCGGCCTCAGCGGCGACAAGGGCAGCGGCTTGGGCTTCGTTGACGCCCTGGAGCCGGGCATTCTCCTTCGTAGCCTCTGAATAGAGGTTACGGCATTCCACCATTTGGTGGTGGAAGCGGCGACCGTCGGCGGTGGTATAGGACCCGTCAGAGTCTGCAGAAGACCCAAATCGTATCCAGCGCTCGAAGTCGGAGCTTGAGGTGGGTCCTGAAGAGGCGCAGTCTGGTGAACCCGGGAGTCAAGGCCAATCGGCGTACCCGGAGGAAAAGGGATCAAGCGAGCCTGACTGAAAATAGCAGAGGAGCAGATGTATCAGAATCAAAAGAGATCAATGCCATGGATACAAACTGATTTACCTGCTATAAATGACTAACTGCCGGGGCGTCACCCTGCGATGACGGCCGTGAGACGGCCCAGCGGTAGCACCCGCACCAGGGGTGGCTCCAGCGGCTGCAGGGGCGGCCTGAGACGGCCCGGCAGCGGTTCCCGAACCTCCGGCACCGGTGGTTCCCGCATCACTGCGCAAGACGTCGGTGGTCAGATTAGATCAGATCGATGTATCAAGAAATGAACAGTAGCCTTACCCTAACCAGGCTCGCAGTCGTTGCCTCTGTTCACCCACGGCCCACAGGCTCTGGCTGAAGTTGTCGCCTTCGGCAGAACCCGAAGCCGGTCGCTTGCTGAGGTCTCCGTCGCCATCCATGGGGTTGGTTTGGGGATTTGTTTTCTGTGTTCGAGGAGAAGAGGCAAAGAGAAAAGGCCGGGTGAGCAAAGACTAGGGCGTTTGCGGTTGCTCGCTCAGGCCAGGCGTCTATTTATAAAGACGGAGGCACCAAGACGGTTTTCCCCTCGGGAGACGACGCGACACGGCGGAATTTATACTGGAGTTTACCCACGTTTCTTGAATCCGGAACCGACGCCGCGCGTGGGAGTTAGAACATCTTGATCGGCTATTTTGGTCGGTTGCCTGGAATTGGTTAATCAGCCATTTGCTTGGGATCGGCTAAGTAGGTCAGTTACTTGGATCGACTGAATAGCCGATTTCTGCGAACTGTGACAAATACTAAGGATCAGGCTGAATAGCCGATTCGAAGGCAGAACAAGAAAAAGGTTGATTTCGGTCTGGCCAATGTAATTGCCATGATTTACAGGAAGAGTTGAACATGAGTTACAAGCCCAACAAGGACTGGATAGAAGAGATACATTCAACATGAAGAGCATGGCCGGTCTGCACAGACTCTTGGTCTTCGTCGGCCATTGAATTGAGGATGTTCAGGCGCTGGTTGATCTGTCTGCCTTCGATGATCCTGGCGCTAACATGTTTTCTCTTCTCGGTCATATCAACAGTATTTGTTGATACAGAAATTTCATGCTGAGTGATGGCCGGGTTTACTTCCTCAAGCTCCTTCATCAGCTGCTCGCGCCTGGTCTTCAGAGTGTTCAGCTCTGACTCGGCTGAGGTGATGTTGTTCTTCAGCAGTTTAACTTGATCTTCCAACATGTGAGCCTCTTGCTTGTTGATCGACCTGTTATTTCTCAGCTGCTCAAGTTCGGCCAGGTTTATGTTGGCAGTGTTGATTCTTGGAGTGGCGCTTTTGAGCTTGACAAGCTGCTTCAAGAGGCTAAGAGTTTCCGGGTTTGTATGCTGTTGGATCAGCTCAATTGCCTGATCGATTATTTCGGGTTGCCGGGTTAGATCAAAAAGGTCCACTTCCTGCTGAGACAAGAGCTCATTTACCCAATTCTTAAAATCTGGCTCTGGCAGCATTATGGATTTGGAGCTTAGTTCACCTTCATCACAACATTCTTCCAGGTCGGAGGAGTAGCTGGGAGTTGAAGGCTGCAGCAACTGCATTCAGATGTTAGGAGGTGGTAGCATGAATAATGTGATCAGTTAAGAGATGAATGCTTGACCTGAATAAAGCTTGAAGGAAGTGGAGCCGATGAAGTGCCCAGCTGATCTGTTACGGCAATCTCTTTTCTGGATGTGGGGATGGCCTTAGCTTGTGTTTCTGTAGTCAGTTGAAACTTTGAAAAAGAAAAGTGAGTAAGAAATGAAGCAAGCACAATAGTGTTAACAGTCGAAGAGCCTTACCTAGATGTTCAGGAGATGGTGTGGTTTCTTCCTCAAGTTGGTTCCACGAGGGAGGGCTGTTCGGCTTAATTTTTTTTACAAAGAATCAGAAACATTCAGTGAGGTGGGATTGTTTGTTTACAGGCTTGATTGATACCTGAGTTCCTGCTCCTTTTTGCTGGATAGCAATGTTTTCATCCATTCCCAGAAAGCCTCCCGCAATATCTTGGTGGTCTGTAGTTTCTGGGAGGATTTCGGCCTGAATACTTTCAGAAGGTGCCTGAATCGGCTGAATGCACACCTATTATATAGCCGATTCAGTCAGGTAAGTTGAGTAAATGATGCAGAGAATATTTCAAGACATCCAAGTACCTGGGCAGGCTTTCTATTGGATCTCTTTTTCTTGGTGGTCGTCTTCTGAAGACTTGATAAAGCTTTTCTTTTTGAAGCCGGAGCAGTTGTCATACTGGCAGGGGCCTTCATTATCTTTTTTAAGGATGGAGCCTGAGAGCCTAGCCTGGCAGTTGGGCAAGAAGGATAATAGTTGATCTGCTCTGGTGGGTTGGGTTCTGAGTCCTGCATTAACAGAAGTTAGAACACAATTTGCAGCCAGTTTGAATGGAATCGGTTAAAGTACTTACTACCGAGATAGAGTTGAAGCTTGAGTCCAGGGCTCTGTATATCATGGATCCCTTGATAGAAAAGATGAGCATGCCATTGTTACCACCAGTGATCAAAAGTCTCATGGGACATTGAAATTTGGCTCCAATGCTCTACAATGTGAACTGGCAAATCTGCTCCCAATGAGAAGACCCTGCCGACTTCTAGCATCTCAGTGATTTCATCTTTGGGCCTCATAAGGTGTAGAGATGGAAGCTTGGGGGGGCAGTTGGCCGAAGCCCAGTTGTCTTGCTGCAACGTTGGGGTGATAAAATTCATATGAAGGCCAGTTGGGCTCAGTACTGCTGGTACCGCGAAGATGCTTAAAGTCAACTGGCAGTGTGCAGGGCTTTATGATGACATTGAAAATTTCAGTAGCTCCAGCATCAGAGCATCCTGTACGGAACCTGAAGGTATCGGGCATTGGGAATTCATTATCATCTGCATATGAGAACCAAATCAAGGTGTCTGGTCCCAAGCCTCTATAAAGTTTCTCAAGTAGGTTCTCTCGGTTCATGTTAATAGTGATGGCTGAGGCAGCTTCTCCAAAATTCTGACAGCCCCTGGTGATCTGGTTGTTGTCCTCTTCTGCATAGTTGATAGAAGGGTAATTGAGGTTGTTGAGGTGTGGCCTGACCATCTTGTGCAAATACAAGTTGAGCCATACTTGAATCAACCACCAGGGACCTGTTATGCACCGTACTTCTTCCCCTTTTAGCAGATAGCTGGTAACTCGGTTCATTAATCTGTAAGTAGATCCCAGCAATATTTTACCTAAGGGGATTGAATTGCCTTGGGACAATTTTTCTGCAAGGGCTTTGAAGGGATAGGCCGGCCTCAAGGAAGCGCCACAGAAGACGAACCCTTCCAGCCACAAGATCAAGAAGGCTATGTATTCCTTGTCGCTTATGCTGGAGGTTGTTTGCTGATGGGTTTTGATGTAGCCGGTCCAGCCCTTATACTCGTTCAGTTTGGAGAGCTTATTTTCCCCACCTGAAAGAAGATCCCATAGTTGGAAAGACCCGGTGATTTGAAGGCCAGTCAGCATATGGATATCACCCAAGGTGATGCTCATTGGCCCATCTCCAAATACAAAGGCGTTCAAAGAATTGGACCAAAAGTAGCTTGCAGCGATCAAGAGGGGTTCATTCTTTTTCATATCACACAGAGAAAGGTCAAGGCCCTGGCTCAGATTGCGCAGCTCCCAGTCTCCCCTTTTCCTTTTTGAGATGCGGCGGAACCAATTTCTCCATCCGCTAGGCATGCTTGGCCAATTCCTGAAGGGCTGCCTGGACTATTTTTGGCGGTCCTTAGCAAACTAAAATACAACATCATTTTAATACTAAAACAAATAGAAGGTAGGGCTTTTATCTAATCCTTCCATGAGTTTTGTTGTGTATAAAGCATGAAGGTTTGACACGTGAAAATGCATCAAATCCACAAGAAAGCGCACTTTCAGGAAACATGTTCAGAGAAGGCGTAAACCAAGAAAAGAAGAAAGCCCATCTCAAACAATGAACTGGATCCATCCCTAACCACAGGAGAGGCCCAGGCCCAGGGAGTAACCGACCACCTGAAGGCGGTGGCCAGCGGGCCCAGCCAGGGACCGACCGCCCCCGTGGTGGGGCCTCCCGGGCCCAGTCTTTGGAGGCGGTGCTCAAGGCGGTTTCCCAAGGGCGGTTTCAGCTCCTTCCAAACCTGGAGACGCCCAAACCACCCTACTCTAGCTATAAATGGATGGTGCTCCTTCATCATTCACACACACCAACATTTGGAGCACTGCACCTCACATTTCATACTTGTTCTCTCTAGTTTAGTAGTAGTAGAGCAAGGCAAAGCTATCAAGAAGAGCTTGTCTCCTTGGAGGAATCAAGAACATCTTGGTATGAATATAATTCAGTTCTCATCTATGAGCAAGTTCTCATCTTATATTTATAGCAATGCATCTGAATTAGAGTATAATCTTGTTCATATTATGGTCATGGCATATGAACTAGTTCATAGTCTATGTGTTATGTTCTTGATATGTTCATCAAAGTTCTTCATCGTTCATCAAATTAGTAGGAATAGAGGAAGAACTATGGATGGGATAATAGTTCATTGTGCTGTCATGGTTGCTCCTAGCTGAGCCTGTCAATCCGAAGGGTTGGGGTCCCGGGAGGTTAGGAGTTGTTTCCAATTGCGCGAGCATGGTGTTTGGGTATGCGGAGATCAGCGAATATGTCGGTACCCCACGAGCAGAGGGGTAGGTGGGCAGGTGGTGACAGCCCTGTCCAGCCCTAGCACTACCCCACGTTCGGGTATTGAGTAGGAGTTCGGAAAGTCTCTATCGGCTGGCAGACCAGCTGCGGGGATCTCCCTATCATCCCAGACTTAGTCCTGATTCTAGTCATGCTAGTTAGATGTAAATGCTATTCTTTGCATAGCTGTATATGACCAAAGCCTGCTCAGTTAGTTGTATTCTTTTATTCTTTATTTTCCCCTTTTTATCCTTGAGGTTGCTCCGATGCGTGTGTCCACTATCTTATAAACTTGATTTTACCCCTGCTTATGCTATGCCTACCTATGCATCCAAATAAGTAATCATGTTTATACCAAAGCTAGATGAAATTCATCGTGCCCTCCTATGAAAAATTATAAATACGACACCCTTGAATACTCACGGGTTGAAATGCTACAATAATAGTTCTGTGCGCTTGCAGAGTAATCTTATTTCTTACTGAGCTATCGATTGGCGTACCTAAGTACCATTACTTAAAGATTGTAATTCTTGTGCACCCCATGGCGCCGTGTCACAGTTTTGCATATCGTAAGTAATGACGGTTAGGAAGGCCAATCCGGCACTTCTAACTGCTATTACCTGACTGCATTATCTAGGCCGGCGCCTTTAAGGGCCAAGGGTTACCTTTCTGAAGAAATGGTGGTTGGGAATGTCAACTTTCGTTTCTAGTATTACTATTAAGGACAGACTTATAGTCTATTTTTAGTAGTGAGGCTAAGAAACGCCAACAAGCATTTCTGGCGCCGTTGCCGGGGATGGACCTTTAGTCTATCTTTTGTAACGACGTTAAGAAATGCCAACAACCATGAAGATGCATCCACTAGCGGGCCTCTAATGGGGATTTGGTTGGTCTCTTGATTGATGAATTCCGCGGGGTTAGAGTCGCCTATCGGGCCCAGGAAGAAAGCGGTCGGAGCATCCCTCAGCGGAATCAAGATTTTATTTTTTAGGTCCAGAGGCAGATGGATGATAGGTGTGACCAATCGAGTGGGGATTCATGAATGAAAGATAGGTTGGCAAAATTCATACCTCGGGAATCTCGGAAGGAGTCGCCATTGCTTGCGGATTTCTTGAAGATGCCGGATCGAGGCTGGAGATGCAACAGAGGATTTTTTTTTTGAAGCTAGGGTTTCAGTTCGCCGCTGGAGTTTGAAGTGATGAGTGGGAGGTTGCGATTTTGGCTCAAGAGTGGACTGAATCGAGACTCAATGCTAATTTTGGAATAAAACTATTTTATCCCAAAAGTGGGGGGCATGTGTTTACGTCGAAATCTGGACTGAGTGCAGATAACCGATGCCGGATGCAGATAGCTGATTTTTGGGAGCATAGGGAAAGGCAGAGATAGTCGATCGGGTCCCGGAATCGATTGTGGGCTGGAGGTGAAGATGGCGCGAATAGCCGATTTGATGACGTCAGCGTGGATCTTCGGCCAGGAAAGCGATCACGTTCGGAGTCTGTTGAGGGAAGGAAAGATTGGGCTCCAAGTTACCTTTAATTTAGGAAAGTTTGTTAGTTTTCGTATTTATCTTGAGTTGTAATTCGAATAGGACTCTATCAAAGCCCTGGGTATAAATATAAGCCCCGGCCATTGTAATAACACACATCAATACAACACATCTTTTGGCTCCGGCCAAAACTTAGGAATTGGAGTAACGTAGATCTCGGCGAGTTCTTCAATCGGGCTGAGTGTCATCCGGTGGACGCAGGCTTGCTTGTAAGTACCGTCATGCCTCGCTAAGCTTTGTCTCTTTAATGTCATCCGGTGGACATGGGAGCATCGTAGATCGGGGTTGATTCTTATTTGATATAAGTTTAGCGTCATCCGGTGGACGAAGGCTTAGGTTAGTTATCGATTCATGTTTGTTTTCTTATTTAATCTATGTTTAACGTCATCCGGTGGACGAAGGCTTAGGTTAAGCTTGATTATGTGCATGGGTTAGTTATCGGCTCTAACCAATTTGGCATCTAAGTTAGATTCATTAAGTTATCAAGATGTTATTTGTCATTTATTGTTTATTTATTAATATAACGTCTTTTCTGACCGATCAAGATTGCGTAGTATTGGCCTTAGATCCACATGAAAAAAGTCATTTATGTCTCATTCATGTTTATGCTTTGTTATGATATCGCTTGATTCGGCCAGTATTATCGTAATCTTGCTCATACGTGCTGTGGATGCTTGACAAGAGCCGATCTGAATGAACACAGAGCCGCCGGCCTTCTAGACCAGCTCTGTATTCCTTCTAGATTTGCTTGTGGTTATTTTTGAGAATATATCTAAACTGGTGCAAAGCCGCAGGCCTTCTAGACCAGCTTCGTATTAGTACTAGATTTATACTTGAAACTAATCACCGCCAAATTTTCTACTTCACGGACCCCGAATCGGCTAATTAACCGATATGGTTGTGCTTTCTCGAGAAAACCAATTAACCGATCGCATTCTGCCAGGCCGATTTCTGTCTGTTTGATATTCAGACAGCCTGAACTGAATGATTTGACCTGTTTACAGCAATCGATTATGTTTTAATCTGTTACAACTATCTGCATAGATTTGTTTAATGTAGATTGTTCTATTTGATCACGCATATCAATCGATTATGTATCAGTTTAGTATCTGTTTCTATAACAAAACATGCATATATGCCGGAATTGACTCTTTAGTCGATTTCCGATTAAATCGGCTCTCAGAGCCACATAGTTGGAACTACCTGGACACACCGGTTAGTTCCGCCCTGTGATTATTGATTATTATCTTTTTCTTGTCAATTGCAGGTCAAATTGACTGGCACGCCTGAGGGTCATCGGCACTCTCTGACCGGGTTTTAAAGCTAGCTGGATCTTGGAAGCTCCGATGCACTTGAGATCATATCCGGCTTCGCTGGTGTGTTGAGACGCAAGAACCACATTTTGTGCCAATAGCTAGATTGAACCAAAATTGAAAATTAAATCTCACTCCATTAACTTGACCCTTTTGTGGTACTTGATGCCAAGGGGGAGAAAAACAAAGATAAAGAATAAGGGAGGGAGAACTTAAGCTTCGCGATGAACCATCATTAAGGCCGATGATGGGGGAGCAAATAGGCCAAAGTAAAGGGATCAAAATTTTGAATCAAAACCTTTACCAAAAATAAGCTCACCTTGATGGGGAGCAAACTCATGAACTTGGTTGAATGCATTTGGAATGTGCACCTACATATGTTTGTTGCATTTGCACATGTATTTAATTTCAATTGGCATGTTCTTGAGTGGTGTATGCTAGAAATATAGAATGTTTGATGATTTGATAACTAACATGCCTAGGTGGTAGCTAGATGATCTCGCACTTTTCGTTTGATATTTGGGCATTGCTTATAATGTTGATCTCGATGTATGCTCAAGTTTTTGTGATCATCTAGTTATCAAAGTGCTAAGGATGGAGATTCTAGAACTTCGATTGATTTTTTCAATTGGTATCATGCTTCAAAAGCTTATCCTAACCATCCTAGCACATCTTGGTGGAAATTTACTCTCTATTTATACATATGTGCGAGCTTCTAAATCCAAACTCATGCACATTTGTAGGGGGAGCTAAATAGCCATCAAACCGAATTTGTGTTGTTTGTTCATTCCAAAACATGATAATCTTGTTTGGACAAGCTCACGAGTTCAAAAACAAAGTTAACTCTTATCTTTGTATAGGATGTCATCAATTACCAAAAATGGGGAGATTGAAAGCTCTAGTTTGGTTTTGATAATTGATAACACCCTAAAGACTAACCTAAGTTGCCAAGTGATGGCAAGGTTTGGGTTGGTCAAACCATGGAGTGTAAAGCCAAGGAGATGGTGATGATCAAGATGGCTCATCCATGGAACAAGAAGTGAGGTAGATCAAGTAGAGATGATCAAGTAGAAAGAAAAGGACTTAAAGAAGTGAAAAGAAAAGCTAGAAGGCAAAGGTATAACCCCTAGTAGGCTTTTCTTTTGGTGATCAAGAGACCAAGTGGGTGTGATCACATTTAGGATAGATAGCCGACTATCAAGGGGAGAACTAAGTGTTTGGATTACCTTCAAGTGCTCTAGGTTGCATGTCATTGCATTGATTCTAACTCAACCTAGACCTAGACTTGAAAACCCTTGAAAAATATTTTGAAATTACTAACACACTGTGCACAAGTGTTGAGAACCTTGAGTGTTAGCACCTAGAAGCAAGGGGTGGAAACTTGTTTTGAAAAAGCTGAGAAACGAGCGTCGGACTCTAAGTGGCAACAGCGTCGGACTATCCGACAGTTTGGCAGCACTATTTTTAACTGAGCAAGGCGTTGGACTGTGTTCGTTAGTCCGACGGCGAGCCTCGGACTGAATCTGACATAGTCAGCTGCTCTCGGGTCCTCTCGGGTTGAAATCGCGAAGCGTCGGACTGCTGGTTTGGTTGGTCCGACGCACTGACGAAGTAGAGTCCGATGGTGGCAGTGTGCTGAGGTTGTGACGCGTGGCGAGCTATGGTGCGTCGGACCGTGTGGTTTAGTCCGACACAGGGCGTCGGACTGGAGTCTGCGGTTTTTAGCGCTCGGGGAGCTCTCTGCACAGTTTCTAGGGTCGTCGGACTCTGCGTTGGTTTGGTCCGACGGCCTGCAATCCGACGGGGTGAAAAGCGCGCGAACAGTCGACCGTTGAGATCGATCGGCTAACGTTGATCCTGAGCGACATGTGGCTTCAATCTAAGCGTCGGACTGGGGCGTTGGTCCGACGCAGTCGGTCCGACGGTAGGGTCCGACGGTATAAAAATTGTGTTAACGGCTGTTTTTCAGTGGGTAACGGCTAGGAGTGTGCTTAGGGATATTTATACTCCTTCCCTGGTCACTTGGTGACTCTCTTGCACATTTGATTCATTGCCATACACTTCTGAGCACTCTCTAACCTCCCACTCACTCACTTGTTCATCTTTGATCATCTTTGTGAGTTGAGTGATCCTCAAGTGCATCATTGCTAGTGATTTGCATTTTAGAGCACTTGAGAGCAAGCCAAGGCTGAGTTCTTATTCTCTTGGGGCATTGCCGTATCCCTAGCGGCTTGGAGGTGATTCCGGTGTTGAGGTTGATTGGTGATTGTTTAAGCCCACACCGAAGGTTTGATTGTGAGGGGTTCTTGCGGTTATTCCCCGGCGGAGTGCCAAAACCGACTCTAGTGGATTGCTCGTGGTTGATAGCCACTTCTCTTGTATTGGTGAGCGGCTCCCGGTGAGGGATTGGCGTGTGAAGCCTAGCTCGCAATCCACCAAGGAAGACCGGTGCCCCAACGAGGAGTAGCGTGACGGTGATCACGTGAACCTCGGTAAAAATCGAGTGTTCTCTCTTCTCCACCTTCGAGTGGATGATTTGGCTTTTCGGTGTTTCCTTTGGTTGATCACTTGGTTTTCTTATTGATTGACTTCACCCAGTGATTGGATCAACCCCTACTCTTCTCGGCGGTATGGCTTCCTCGTTCACTTGCTCTTTTGTGCTTATTAATTGTTTAGGTGCTCTCTCCTTAGGTTTTGAAGGAGTGGGTTTCTTGTGATTGAGTGCATACTCTTGTGAGTAGTATATTGTGCTAGGTGGCTTGCATAGAGTAGCTTAGAGCTAGTGCTTAGCAATAGCCTTGTTAATTACTAACTTGTAGTCTAGTGCTTTGTGGAATTTTTAATAAGCTATTCACCCCCCTCTAGCCTATACGGTCCTTTCAGAAGTGCCGCAGACACCACCGGGTGACCTCGAAGGTTCGACCCAACCACTTTTGAGAGAATGATACATTTAGTTTAATTATAATTATTTTTTATACAACTGGTAAATTATAACTACAGAACTTGCACCTATATGTTTGGTAACACAACTCATTTATAGGTACGACGAATACTGAATTCAAAGATGACGGGGCAAAGAAAGTGCGAACCACTCAACAAAGCTGTGCTTGATGTGATCATCCGTTCAGTTTGTTGTGAAGGTTGGTTATGAATTTGATGCGAGCAGCTGGGGCTCTGTTCTTATTGTTGTGAATTAGGATTGTCAAACTTGTAAACTTGTGGTGTATTTGAACTTGTTGTTGTGAACTCATGATAATTTTGTAATTATGCTTGTATTATTTCTGTTATGTTTTCATGTTTTATATATGTAGAAATTTAATTTATGTTTGTTGCGTTCCAGATCGATTTGGACAATGAGCGATTTTATATGAAGGTTATTTACGATGGGCATTTAGAAGAAAAAAACAAAATATTTTTATCATGTGTACATGAAAGCAAAAGAAATATCAAGGTTATTTTTCCAAAAAAAATTATGCCAAGTAATTAATTTATTATGCAATTTAAAAGACCATGCACATTTAAAAGGAACAAAATAGGAAAGACCAAAATAAAGAAAACATGAATGGGAATGGTGCACTCAAAAAAAAAGAAACAAGATATAAAAAATAAAGAAATTGTCTCGTATTGCATGGGCGGGAAACGAAACTGTTACTAGGCAGAAGTTTCGTAGGGCACCAAATTTGGCTTTAATCCCGGTTCCAACTACCAACCGGGTCTAAACGCGACCGGGACTAATACCCCCAGACGTATATATTGCATCATCACCCTCCCAATCTTTTATGTTCGTTTCATTTCAATCGTCGCCCACCACCGTCTCCGACATCGCGCTCATGTGTCCTCGCCTTCGGCCAGGACTTCGCCGCCGTCTCCGACCTCTGAGCCGTGTCCGTGCCCGGCCATGGACCCCGCCCGCACCCGGCCACGGACCCCGCCACTCCCTTCTCCGACTCCGCCGCTGCCTCGGACCCCGCCGCTCCCTTCTCCGACTCCGCCGCCTCCTCGGACCCCGCTGCTCCCTTCTCCGACCCCGGCCGCCGCGCCTGTCTCTGACGTCGCGTCGCCTCGTTCCCCGCTGCGCATGGGTTAGGATATACATAAATTTTTTTACATGATAATAGTATAGTTATTTCTCGTATTAACCAATCTTCATTTTGCCTAAGTGGATTCGCATAGAGTAGGGCAAGAAAATATATATTTTGACAAAGTTCAATATAGGGAAAAGAAAAAAACAACTAAGACCTTGCCGTGGAATTCTTCAAACAGATAATAGCAAACTCACTTCTTGGAATGCCTTTCACGTGCTCCCTCTGCTGCATTATTCAAAGAAATGTTTTAGAATTTACATGAATTTTTTGGACTAGTTTGTTTAGGGTTAGGATATACTGTTGTTCCAAAATTAATGAGTTCAACCTATTATGTCCAACTTATATGAATTTTGATATATGTGGGGTGTGTGTGTGTGTCTATATATATATATATATATATATATATATATATATATATATATATATATATATATATATATATATGAATTTTGATAAAATTACTATAGTGATTAGAGAAGGCTGGATGTCGTCTCCCTGAATCAGAAGTGATTGGCCACAACGGCTATGTAAATGCCTTTGGATTCGATCCAGAGTTGGTTAAATCAAATTGGCCCTATCCAAACATTATAAGCAATTCTATAAGTTTGTGTAATTATATTCTCTGATATGTATATATGTATATAATGTGAGCATTAACATCTATTGTAGGTAATGGATCCAATTATTTGGCTGAAACATACACGGTCAAAATTCGGTGTTCGGACGGTTCATGTTGAAACCTTTCAAGTAGATAATAGCCAATTAACACAATGTTGGATTGGCTTCTTCATCTCCGCCCGGCGTGGTAGAGGAGTTGAACAAATCTCTGACGTCGGTCGAAAGGCACCCCAGTTGAGCGTTGCACAAAAATATGCTACCATGGCATATGTAACTAAGCTTGCGAACATTGGGTACACCTTTCCTACACTATGCTCGTTGCTCGTATAATGTTTGAATTCAAACATGAGTCATGATGTGACGAGATTTTGTGCAAGGATCGCCACAGCCAATCGAAATGATGTGGTAAATCAAATTTAAACTCATACCTAGCTCATATATAGTATAGACGTTATATGATGTAAAGCTTAGGTGTCGTAATATACATATTTTGCGGCAATAATTACAGGTTCGGGATCAAGATGTCAATGGGGAACCGATCCCCGAATCCCCGCGGGGAATTCTCCCATTAGGTTTCGGGTTTGGGAGGAAATCTCTCCCCACGGGGAGTTAAATTGGGAGAAATTCATCCCCGTCGGGTTTCACGGGGGCGGGTCTGGTATGTGTTCCCTATCCCCGATCCCCGTGGAGACCCGAATAGATATGTACAACAGTCGGCAGGCCCAAGGCGGCAAGGCCCAGTAGCCCAAAATTCTGAAGGCCCATGGCTATGTACATATATAAAACAAAACTAACCCTAACCCTCACTCTTCAGCTCTCCCTGTCGGCCTCTCCTATCCTCCCGTTCTGCTCCAGCCGCCGACAGCATTGATGCCTGAGCCGTCCCCTTTGCCACACTCGCAGGAGCAGCAGGAGTGAAGGACGCCGGCCGAGCCACTACCAAGGGACACTGCCCGTGGGCCGCTCGCTGTCGCACGCGCATCGGCTGCTCGCTGCCACTCGCCCGCGTCGACCGCTCGCTGCCGCGCCCCTGAGTCGGTCGCTCGCGGCTCGCTGTCGCCGCTGCATGTTCGCTGTCGTGCAGCTGCGCCGCACGAGCTCGTGACTCGCCAGTGGCGAGAGAGCCAGGCCAGGCCGCCAGGGAAGGAGGTAAGACGAGGACAGAGGCGTGGTTCGCCTGGAGCAGAGGGAGCCAGGGAAGGAGGCGGAGCGAGGCGGCGTGGTGGTGCTCCGGTGATGCGGGGACGGGGATGGGGGAAAAATGTTTCCCGCGAGCTTTCACGGGGACGGGGATGGGGACAGCTTTACCTCCACGGGGTTGGGGATGGGTGAGTAACCCCCGATGGGGAATTCCCCGTTGACATCTTGAGTTCGGGAATATAACTTAACCTACGCAGGGTGCAGTTTTGAAGCCATCCTAAACCAGACAATGTATCAATTGGGTTATGATTGGGACTACGCTAATGCAAGGCCAACATGTATAAGCGAAGGGTTTCAGAACAAGCTGGTTGCGACTAAGAGACCTGGAGGCGGTCCTGCTCGAACACCGTTTACTGTGGTCAGTAAACCTTGTGCTCTTAGTTGTGAAGCAAGAGAGAGTGCACTGCTCAATGCTTTACTCTATATCAATAAAATATGTCTATACCACATTGGCGACCTACACTTCACTCAGCCGCTTGTGGCACATAATGAACGTTACAGAAATGTATAGATAGTAGTTGTGTCTCGTATGTTTATTTGAGAGCACTTGAACATGTTATGTGTGTAATGACTTTTAAATCGGTATATGGTCTCATGTATGTTACGGTTTATTTGAACATGCTTTAAATTGTATGTATAATTTTCATATTTTAATTGTGTTATTTGTGTTTTGAAACTTTACTTATGACACGCGTACATATTCATATACTAGTAGCATAGAACATATTTAAAAACATGATTTCAAACACCAATGACACAAGAATAGAAAAGAACCAAAATATAAAGAAAAAAAGAAACACTTTAGTCTCGGTCTGCAATACAAACCGGGACTAAAGATGACCTACCCGTTGCTCGGCTGGGGAGCCTTTTCGTCCCGGTTGGGATTACGGACCGAGACTAAAGGTCCTTCTTTAGTCCCAGTTGTTGAACCGGGACTAAATAGGAGCCTTTAGTCCCGCATTCGCCGTCCCAGTTAGAAAACCAGGAGCAAAGGTTTTTCCATCCGGGACAAACACTAGTACAGAAAAGCTCTATACAGGCGGTTACAAAGATATTTTTACAGGCGTTTTTTCAAACCGTCAGTGGGAAAGGCCAGTACAAATCACAGGCGGTGGTTTAGAAAACCGCCAGTACAAATCGATTAGTACTGGCGGTTATCTTAACAAAACCGCCAGTACAAATAGGTTTGTGCTGGCGGTTTTCTTAGCAAACCATCAGTATAAATCGGTTGTACTGGCGGTTTTTTTAGCAAACCGCCAGTACAGATATTTTCGGAAAAATAGAAATCGGGCTAAAAAACAGAGAAAAAATCTTTTTAAATAGGCCGGCAGGATTCAAACATGTAACCTCTGCTTCGCGCGTACCCCCTCTAACCACTCCACCCATAGTTCACTTGTGTCTGAATAGTATTAGGTTCGCCACATATTGTTACGTAACCGATAGAAAACTGATTGTTTGGGGTCCTAAACGAAGTCAAATAAAAAAATTGTCAACTACAAAGTTGCACAACTTTTCGAGATCTACAACTTTCATGTAGACAGTTTTTTCATCGGAGGATTTCTTTCCAAAAATCAAAATTCAAATTTCAAACTTTGACCGTATTTTACGTCAATAAGATGATTTCAAATAAAAAAAAATTCAACTACAAAGTTTCATAACTTTTCTAGATCTACAACTTTTATGTAGACAGTTTTTTATTTGAAGTCATTTGAAAAAAAATCAAATTTTTAAAATTGATACCGATTTGTACAATCGGTTCACTTAAGAAACCGTTAAGAAAATCGCCTGTAGAAATGGGGGCATTTCTACAATCGGTTCACTTAAGAAACCGCCTGTAGAAATCGATTTCTACAGGCGGTTTTCTTAAGGAACCGTTCTTAAGGAACCGCCTGTAGAAATGCCCCCATTTCTACAGGTGATTTTCTTAAGATAACCGCCTGGAACAAATTGGTTTTCTACAGGCGGTTTTCTTAACAAAACCGTCTGTAGAAATGGTGCATTTCTACACGCGGTTTTGTTAAGAAAACCGCCTGTAGAAATCGATTTCTAGAGACGGTTTTAGATTTGGGCCCATCATTTAATTTCTAGTAACGTCCGATAATTAAAACTATCTGTAGAAATAAAAGCGTGACGTCTGCGTAGAGTTTTTGTGTACAGTGAAAACCCCTGCTCTGCACTAGTGAACGGAAGCTGAGCTAGTCGTGCTCCATGGGGCGGCGTCAGACGCTGTGGTCCCGCTCGGTGGAGCAGACCATGGTACAGCTCGCGGGTGTAAACACAGGACGCGAGGAGATGATCGGTGGTCTCATCAGCTTGGTGACATAGCATGCATGCGGCACTCTGCTGCAAGCCATGGCGCGCGCGCTGTTCCGCCGCCCACAACCTCCGATGAAGAGGGAGCCAGAAGAAAAACTTCACCTTGGGGGCACTGCTACCCGCTAGAGCCGTTTGGCGCTAGGGAGCGACACCGTGCCGATGAAGAAGGATCTATAGGCTGACGTGGGCTGATAAGTCTCATCATCAGATAACTTTTTCTATCATTATTGCTTAGTGGAAAGCACGTACTGTGTGGGGATCGGAAATTTCTCGTCGCATCTGAGCATTGCAAGTGAAGAAAATGAAGATCTTAAGTCTTGTTCTCCAACAGTATATGCTTCAGGTGGTAAATGGATTGACGGAGCAGCTGAGATACAATGCTTAGTATGGAGAGTAGAATATACATGGTAGATCTAATGCAACATTTGTCCTAGGCACTAGTACAGGAATGTTTTCTCTTGATGGTTGTCAAAGATTTACACTGGCGGTTTTAAAAATGTGACGCCAGTAGAGTTGAAACAGTAGGCCCGAGATAAGAACCATCCATGCAAATGCATTATGACAGGTGGTTTCTGTTATAAACCGCCAGCGTAAATCTTAATTAACACTGGCGAAAACTGAGAGGCTAGTTGGCTCTGGCCACGTTGGCGTCGAAGTTGCGACATAAAAAAACGAGCGCTAATTAGTTCTTGGCAGAAAAAAATGGCTTGCAAAAATGTTATGCCTGCCGCAACTTCGTACAAACCAAACAGTGTTGATATTCTCTGGCGTGACGGATTACGCCATGCAACCAATTAAGCATGCCCCGAATGAATTATGGTTGTGTCAGAAAAAAATGATGTTGGAGCTGGATCCATTACTCTATTTCTATCCAATACTAGATATTACTTAAACTGGCGTTAAGGGACATAAGATCGATGATGGATGTAATATATCCACTTCTGCATATTAGTTTCGAGGATCGATTATATAATAGTTCTCTTCTAGTTAGATTTGTTAGTATAATCAGCAGAAGCCAATTGCCACTGTATATAATCAACACAAGCGCCACTACAGGAACTGGACAGTTTGCCGAGTGGCTATTGCACTCGGCTTTTGCCGAATGCAACACTCGGTAAAGACCCTCCATCAAAGAGTCTCACGGTAAAGGCACACTTTGCCGAGTGCTGAACCACGTGCACTCGGCAAAGGCTTTGCCGAGTGCCGTGTGGGCTCTCAGCAAATATTTGACGCCGTCCATCACACGGTCACACCGTTTTTTTTCAATTTTCTTTGCCGAGTGCAACACTCGACAAATATTTTTTTCTTTTTTTAAAAAAATTCTCTTTGCTAAGTGCCGCGGCGCGCAACACTCGACAAAGGCTGCCTCTTTACCAAGTGCCTTGACCTGGCACTCGGCAAAACGTGCCTCTTTGCCGAGTGCCAGGCCCAGGCTCTCGACAAAGGATGTTCATTTATTTTTTTTAAAATTATCTTTGCCGAGTACCATGGTCAATGCACTTGGCAAAGCCACCTATAAATTTTATTTTTTTTGTTTTTTATGTAACAGAACCGTCTAAATCACATGGCCCACAGGCACCTGTCATTGTCATTGTCACTAATGACTTCTGACAGCTGGGCCCGTGTCTCAAATGATCTAGAAGGTCCTGCCAGGCTACATTAGCACCCGTTTTCCTCCAACAGGATCCCATTGCGAAGCCATTACAGGATTACAACATTTCATAACAAATTACATCAGAGTGAAAGCGCGAAAAGATTATGGAGTACTTAGATTACAAATATTTGTCCTGATAAAAATTAAGGTGCAATTATTACAGACCATAGATAAAAGTAAGAAGCAGTGGAACGACAGTATAACATAATTAAATATTTAATAATAAGAACCCTGCCCAAGGGTTCAGTCTTACTCCTCTTCACTACCCTCCTGGACCACTGTCACGCAGCAGGAGGCGAAACAGACCTCCGACTGCTGTATCCCTATAACATGGGGTTAACAAACCCTGAGTACGGGGTACTCCGCAAGACTTACCCGTCTAAAGAAAAAGAGTGAGACTCAGGAATGCAGGCTGAGGGGAGTCAAGGTAAGGCTTGAGCAATAATCAAAGCATTTTTACAGAAAAGCTTTATTACCCTATCTCCATATTTTATTTCAAATTTTATTTTAGTCATAATACAATATTCCAAATTCATCATCGGATTTCATCATACTTTCCAATTCTTTACGCATTCTCAAAACACCTAGTTCCGAACCACTTTTCAGTTATAGGTCAAAGGATCAAGTCTCCATATCCGAGGAGCAACGACGATTCGAATCGATTAATACCCAGCTGGGGATCCCTATCCACACTGCATATGTAGCACTTAAGCTTGCATACACCAACTCCGGCTACCACGGCTTTTTCCGCCGGCGACATTGCATTGGGACTCTAACCCAAATACAAGTGTCCCAACGGTTTTCAAATCCCTTTTCCGCCGATGGTCAAGCATTGGCACTCTAACCCAAATTCACAACCAACGAACGGAAAACCCCTTTTCGTCGGTTACAATGCATTGGGGCTGCTACCCAAGTACACAATTCCCGAACGGACTCATAACCCTTTCCCCTTTCTCATGATTCATAATTATCACATTTCCATAGGTCAAAAATAGCCTTTTTATGCAAATCTAAATTGATTAAGCAGGGCTAAGCATTTTTTAACATTTTTAATATTTTTAAACGGGTTTCATGGGGACTATATATCAAGGCAGATAATGCAACAATATAGGTGACAAACAATTCCTAACCACCTAATGCAATAATAGACTCAAGTTATAAATAATTTATAAAACACAAGGCAGGGCTGAATGCACCGAGGCTTATCTTGGATTGCGTACAGCGTCGGTTCGGGTTCGGTTCCGTAAATGTCGAATCCCTAGACGACCTCCGGGTGACCTCCTCAGCAGCGGCCCCGACTTTGACTTCCTCGGTGACGGGCACTACATGTATGCAATGATGCATGCTTAGCATGGTATGAGGATAATGAATGCAATGCTCAAAAGTAAACCATTTAATCCTTGAGTACAACTTTCCTTCACGGTAAAGTTGTAAACGTTTTACAGAAAACAAAACGGTGTTTTCATACTTTTGTTTTCATTGACCATTTTAACAGTCATAGAAAGCCGCTGCACAGCTTTACTACAACTAACAAGTGACTTCATTACTTTTGTCAAGGATCACTATGGTGAAAGATCCATGAACTCAATCAATCCAAAAATCACACCAAACTACAGAGATTATTTGTTTAAATCAATTCTAATATCCAATTAACCCAATATTTATTTAACAAGTGATCAAATAGTTTCAAATTGAGCCCAAACTTATCCCACAGATAGGTTCTACCCTAAAACAGTGCCACATAAATTTTTAGGATTTTTGGATTAATCTGGAATTTATTAAAATGCCCAAAGTTGTATTTATCATTTAATTTGCTGATTTTTAGTCCCTACAGAAAGTGTCCAAATCTTATATTTAATATTTTTATAAAATACTACATACTTTAGAGTGCATACCCAATTATTTTCATGATTTTTAGCTCAACATAAATATTCCTATGAAAATAACAAATAACAGTACTATTTATTTTAATTTATAATAGAAAAGCCACTGAAAATCCCTTAAAAATAAAGAAAACGGTTTCGGCCCGAGGCGGCCCAATATCAGCAGGTCGGCCCAACTCCCACCCGCGCGCCCAGGGACGCTGACAGGCGAGACCCTCCTGTCAGCTCCCTCTTCTACCTCCCGCGCGCTTGTGCGCGCGCACACCCGCGGCGGCCCGCCGCGGATCTCGCCGCCGGCGGCTTCAGCAACGAAACCGTTCGTGTCAACGTGAACCCCCCAAGTCTAGCGCACACCCTAGCTAGGTTAGCCCCGACCCCACGCGCCTCCGATGAGCCTTGACTCGCACATGGCGGATGCGGCGGCACGGTGACCCTGTTCCGGCCGCGGGGGTGTGGTAGGGTTAAGGGAAAAGAGCCAAGGAGGATCAGGAGCTCACCACGGTCCTAGACCGACGGCTGGCTGAGGCTGAGACAGAGCGGAGCGGCGAGCTTGACAACGGCGGCGGACGCAGCGGCTCGGCCTCGACGGCGAAGTCTCGTTCCGGCGATCCTTGGGAACGAAATGGAGAACCGTCGCGAGCATGAGCTAGAGTATGAAACAGAGAGTCACAAACGGAAGACCAAAGGAGGAGAGGCTCACCACAGCGAGCTCGTCGCGTGAGAGATGGCTGCGGCGGCGCTCCGGTCGCCCGCAGAGACGGCGACAGCCGTTCTCGGACCACGGGGCACGAACTTAAGCACAAATGGATGCACTGGGTGCGCAAGAGAGTAGGAAGATCAGCTGCTCGGGCAATTTGGAAGTGGTGGTCGGGTGTTAGCCAATTTGGCCGAGCAGAGGAGGTGGTCACCGGCAAGCCGTTTTGGAGAAGAGCGGCAGGGAGGCGACCGGGTGCCTTTAAGGTGGGTTCGGGGAGGGGACAGAGGTGATCTGGGTCGGCGCGGGGTCCCCTAAAGGCTCAGCTACGGCGGGGAGGGCACACGGCCGGCCGGCACGGGCGGCGCCGCGCGCTCGGCGCGGGCGGCTGCCGGCTCTATTCGCGAACAGAGAAGAGGGGCAGGGCACTGTAGCGCATTTATCTCCCCCACTTCGTTTTTGATCAATCCCACGAGATTTTGTGTACCAACTTAAAAAAGTGTAAACACAAAAGTTGTAGTGTTCTAAATTCTGAACAACTTTGATTTAGGGACCATGTACAGAGTTTGAATAATTTTGAAAATATTTAAAAGGGGGTAAAATCACTATTTGAAATCCATTTCTAATCCTGTCAAATTCTCTAGATTTTTCACAACAACATTGAAATCTACAAAAATAAAAGTTGTCCTATTTGTGGAGCTTTACAACTTTCATTAAAGAAGTTTAGTCAGATTCTCAATAGTTTTTAAATTAGCATTTCAAATTTAAATTTTAAAGTAGTAATTGGGGTTTAATTTGAATTTCTATAAAAGAACTTCAAAAGAACCCAAAATAAAAGTTGTTTCATTTAAAAAGATGTACAAATTTTATTAAGACCCCAACACTAGATTCCAAGTAAATTTTGATTTAGGGTTTCGGGGTCCAGTTAGGGCCTAATTCGGATTTTTCTTTTGATTTATTTTTAATTCTCAATTGGTGATTCAATTACAACATCCAAGACATTCATAAATAAGCCACTCTAAAGACCCTAAGCACAATCATATGCAGATGCTTAATAATAAACATGATGACATGGCCTAATTAATTAGCCGTAATACCCAGGGTATTACATTTGATTTTCCATGTCAACAGCAATGCGTGTGTATATATATATATATATATATATATATATATATATATATATATATATATATATATATATATATATATCACAGACCACTTCGGTAAATCACACGAAAAATATGGCATATAAATTCCCTGCACAAGTCCTGTTTTACAAAATCCAGATGCCCCAGAACGGGCATCGTGGAATCTAAGATTCTTGGTACTCAGTTACATAAATACTATATGACAATACAGTTATTTGGAAACCAGCAGGATAAATGCTTACAAGCACTTCTATAAGCACTCTACATTAAGACAAGCTATGCACAAGTTTTTAGAAATAAATCATACAAAACTCACGGGAACAAATATGGCCTTAGTTGATGGATGTGCTCTGGCAGACATTTGTGCACTTGATACACTCCCAATGCTAGCAGCACCCTGTGGATTGTTTAAAACAAAAGGTAAGTGGGCATTACAGCATGAAAGAAATATAATAATAGCCCAACGGTAATGATTGTGGCCGGGCGACCGGTCGCGCCGGACGCGCCACGGCCGCGTGCCGCCCGCCCCCACGTGCCCGTTCCGGGTTGGGCGCGACGCGGGCGCGTGCCGCTCGTCCCCGCGCGCGTTCTTTTTTTTTTCTTTTTCGTTTTTTCTTTATATTTTTTATTTCTTTTTTTCCTTTTTTCTTTGTCATTTTTTTCATTTTACTGTTTCCATTTTTATTTTTTGCTCTTTTTTATTTTGTAAGTGTTTTCAGAAGTATATTGCAGGCGTTGCCTAAAATGTTTCATCTTTTTTCGACATATGTTTAATTGTTTGTTTCTAATATTTCACATTATTTTCTCTTCTCTTTTTTCTTTTTTTTCTTTTTCATCTTTTTCTTTTTTGTTTCTTTTTCCATTTTTTCTTTTTGTTGCAGTCGACCGGCCTCGGCCTTCCTATGTTGCATAAAAATGTGTTTCAAGTGTTCATATATGTTGGTAGGCATGTTGCAAGTGTTTTAGATATATGTTGCAAATTTAGATCGGGGTGTCACATATGTTGCAATGATTGTACATATATGTTTGAGGTGTATGTTTCAAATGTTTCATCTCAGTTTTTATTAATTCTTGTACAGTTTTGTTTGGATGTTGCATATATTCTCACGTATATGTTGCAACTATTTTATCTGGATGTTGCAATATTTTTTACAAATGGTTTTCAAATATTCTTTGGGTGTTTTTTAAGTATTTATACACATGTCTCAGAGCGTTTCAGTTGCTTCTTCATATAGATGTTGCAACAGTAGATCGGGATACTGCATATACTGCAGTGATTGTACGCATATGTTCGAGATGTATGTTACAAATGTTTCATCTCGATTTTTAGGGATTTTTGAAACAGTTTCATTTGAATGTTGCATATATTCTCACATGCATGCAGCAAATGTTTCATACATATGTTTTCGAGCGTTCCAGTTATTTCATAGGTACGTCTTCAAGTGTTGCATCTTGATGTTTAAAAAAGTAGTTCTGGTGTTCGTAGCTATGTTTCAGACGCATGTGTCCTATGTTTCATCTATATTCGGACACATATTGCAATTGTTGTATCCAGATGTTTCAAAAATATGTTCGTCTACATGAAATATATGTTCATTTAAAATTTCGTCAAAATATATTCATATGGGATCTTATTTTGAAGATTTTATTGTGAGAAACACACTGGTGCAATCGGATTTTAATTTGAATACGTAGTTTAGGAGATATAATATTTTTTAACTTTAGAAAATATAGGATTTTTAGAGGGACCCGCATGCATGCAATAGTATGGAATCGGGTGGCGCACGTGCAGTAAAGCTAGCACAGAAGATTGTCGTGCACGGGAACTGGCGCCCTGCTGCACTGGTTGGTGAGATGCGCGCGCTTGATGCGCGTCCGGACGAGGGCGTTAGTCCGGACGTCCGATATGAGTTATGACCCTTTAAAGAATTAATTGTAAGAAACATGACGGTGTAATCGGATTTTAATTATGGTACTTAATTTAGGAGTTCTATCTTTTTTAAAATCATGAAATAAATTGTAGGCATGCATGGTATGAGTACAAGCTCCTGCACTATCAGGAGTAGGCCCAGCTATGCAGCATGTGCTACATAGCCACCACATGCCCCAACCCCAAGTATGCAATGGCATGCGGCTGGACAGTGCAGGAGCAGGAGCAGCAGCGCAGCACGGGTCAGCTGACGCACGCTGTGGAGGGAAACAGGCGCGGGCGGACGGGCGTCCGGACGTCCGATTTCCAGGTGTTTTTTCTAAATGTTTCATACGCATCTTTTCAAGTGTTTCAATAGTTTCGTATATATATTGTAAGTGTTGTATGTGAACGTTTTAAAAGTAAATCTGGAGTTTCAGCTAGTGTTTTGACTTTTGAAAGCATGTTTTATACTTATTTGGCAAGATTGGTGGTCCACCACCGGCAGCGACCCTCCTTCGCCACAGCCGGCGCGGCCTCGCATCTTCCTAGCAATTGTAATCGTCCATCCGCCTACGCTCCCATCTTTCTTGTGTTATTCAGTGCTTCGCAGCGGCTATATCCTCCATCCTCGGGAGCTCCATCATCCGATACGACTTAGATGGTGTAACCTCCCCGTTTGTCGTCGTCTACCTCCTCTGTTGTTAGCCAGCTGGAACTGGTTATTTCCCTCCTCTGCTCTTCGTCGTTCGAAAGAAGAGATGAAACATGCATGTTGCAAGAATATGTACACAGTGTTTCAGCAGTTTTAAAAATATGTTGCAGCTGTTTCTTATAGATGTTGTAAAAGTATATTGGAATGTTGTACATGTTGAAAAAAATTATTAAAATATATCCATGTGAGGTCTTGTTTTGAAGTATTTATTGTAAGGAACACGATGGCGTAATCGGATTTTAGTTTGGATAATTAGTTTAGGAGCTGTAGCTTTTTAAATTTTAAAAATATGATACGTACCGTATTTGAGTGGTACAACTGATGGTGGCAGGCACGCATCCGGACTAGCGTCCCCGTCCGGACGTCCGGGGCGAGGAGCTACCCATAGCCCAAGCTATATACAACCATAACAAGCAATAAGCAGTCTATGAACTATAATGGTAAACGTGTATCAATCAGGATGTGGCAATGGTCATCATTTCGACTTTCGAGACTCCAGACACATGAAGAATATTTACTATTGGCGACAACTTAAGCTACCGTGAAAAATATATCAAATGAACTGAATGGAGACAGAGCTTCACGAGGTGGACAAGAACATACATTGAAGTAATTAACCAGTGATTCTTCAGGTACATCAGAAACCACTAGTACAGAACCATACTATATAGGCGGTTTATAACCCATTTCTCCAGGCGTTTCCCAGCGCCGACTACACGGAAGGCCTGTGGAAATGGGACCATAGCACAGGCGGTTCCATGTGAACCGTCTGTGTAAATGTCAGACCCTATTTATATATAATAATAAATATTTTTTATATTATAAAATATTACATATATATTGATATTGGGACTACTATTAGAAGGTGTTCAGACATATCTACATGAACCATTTAAATATTTCATACATACATTTATATACATAATTGTTTCGTGCTCACGAACATAAAGCTATTTACAAAGAGTATATACATCACACATTGTATTCATCAAAGTTTGCACCTGTGTTCTAATAACCTATCCTAGTAAGCTTTAGCCTACTAATCTCTGTTAGCTCCTAGAACTCTGGCATGGATAATTGGCTGTCTTGATCATGATATTTCCCTTCGCGTGGAATGACATATTTCCAGATAAATGTGCACAAGTCCTCAACTATGTTGTATATAATCTTTTCGGTGACCTGCGCCACCTTGGTTTTCTTAAATTGCTGAAAAAAAGTTTATTAACATCATATACTTAAAATTTGCACCTTCAATGTCAGAATTACATACATGACTTATATTAGTTACCTCGGAAGGGTTGCTGGTGAATCATCTGGTCTCTCTCATGTGCTCGCACACATAGTATCCACGGAGGACAGACCCGGGTGGTTGCTTGTGGCACTATATAACGGGAAAGTGGTTATTTATAGATGCAACCATATATCGTACATGTATGATTTGTATTCATAAAAGTAAATTTTCATACGTACCGGCCAGTTATATAAAACTTGCAATGGCTGCCCTTCTATCTTGGACTCGCCCTTTTCTCCTGTTATCTTATAAAACCTATATGCCCTATGACCCCGAATAGAACCACCATGTTAGTCTCAAACTCTCATAATGCAAAAGTATGAATGCATATATATCTCAACTTACAGCTCAAAGAGTTCAATGAATTTTGCATAGGATTCTTTAGGATAATCTGCGGAGTCTTGTACCAGCACCTTTCCTTCCTTAGGATATACGTGGCAGCAGATCCAGTGGTCCCTGCACGAAGCGAATTCTTGATGCATTTGTGCATTGGAATTATTTAGTTTCATCTAGGCAAACTCACACTCACCTAAAGTGGTACGGAAGGACTACCAATTTCCTGTCTTGATACTTATTCAATGATCTTCCAATGTAGAAGGCGTAGTCGGATTCAAACTTAATCCTCAACTGTCTGATTTTCTCGGCCCGTTCATCACCTTCTAAGCCCAATAACTCCTCATTGTCATTCCCGATTCTGAATGTGTGCCGTTCTTCGCATATATCTATTGGGCACAGATAGCCAATCCTTTCATTTGCACAAGAATCAAAATCCAGACCATAATACATCTCCTGCTGCTCAAATAGCATTCTGCAAGGGACATGTATGTTAGATATTGAACATTGATGCAACTAAAATGCATGTGTAACTATGTAACACTTACAATGCAAACGTCATTACGATCTGTACGTCCAATCTCTCAAGGTTCATCATCAACCACACGTCTTCGAAGTTAATCATGCACTTCTCAGTTTGACTGAGAAATGCCTTATGTGGTATAGAAATGCTGATGGTGTCGATGCCCACAGAAGATGCTCTCATGTACCAGTCATGCAGCCTTTTTATATTGCTTGGGACCTTTAAAAGTTTCTCCCAATTGAGTAAAGGCCTTCCTGATACAAATTTTTTAGGGATGTTCTTGTAATCTTCTTTAGTTGGCACCTTAATTTTGCAGGTAATTACCTTAGGCACCGACTTCGCTTACTTCGAGAGCTCAGACAACTCATGCACTTCTATACTGTGTTTCCGTCCAATGCCTGACAAAAATTTGGCCGTGCCAGCTATTTTTTTCTTTGGCTCAAAAAGGGAAACCAACTTGGGCACCGAAAATTTTTCTTTGGCGGCGGTGGTTGCTCCTTTGGTTGTTCAGGATCTTTGGGTTGTAGGGAAGGTGCTGGTTGTGGGTTAGGAAGATCATGGGGAGGTGATGATTGATAGTCAGGAACAAAATGGGTAGGTGATGCTGGTGGGTCAGGAAGAGACTGGGGAGATGCTGGTGGGTCATGAAGAGACTGGGGAGATGGTGGTGGGTTTGGAAAAGGATCGACACATGCTAATGACTCCTGAGTGGGTGGCATCTCTTGAGAGGATGGTGGTGGCTCTCGCAGCTGGATGTCCCACTGAGGCCAAAGGATGAAATTGTTTATCGCCTGTCCGAGTTTATCAATGTCCTCGGGACTGGGGATGTCTAGAATCTCATCCTCGTATCCTTGGACCACGGCCGACACTTCTACTCTGCAGTAGTCTTCTGGAATATCGGCACCATGGTATTTAGGTCCTCCTGGAATCGCTTTGCCTGTGGCCACTTCCCTTGAATGATGATTGTTAATGCCATACCTTATGACTAGGGAGCAAGGCACGGGAGCAACAATGTCGTCAACCGGATAGTGAGCCTTGTTCGTCGTAGACCCGACATTGCTTGGAATCTCTATTGGACCCTGTGACACCAACAGTTGCACAACCACTGAGACTAGCTGCATCTGCGGGGGCAGAGCGCTCATCTGTTGATTTGACACCGCACTCACCAGTTTCTGCATCAACAGAGGAGGAGGATCCTCTAGCAATTCCCCCATCATCTCTGTGAACTCCCTCTGAGCCTCCTGCTTAAAAAACTTGCCATTTCTTCCTTGTACCGATCACGTTTCTTGTACTCACCTGACCACTGAGGGCCGAATCCATCCTTCCATCCTTCTTTGGATGAGATGCCTCGAACACGCCTAGGATGCTCGGGGTTACCTAGGCCCACACTAAGGGTGTCCCTCTCCCTTCGTGGCTTGAATTTCCCTTCCTGCTGCTTGACTGTCACCGCAAAGATGCTCTTTGCTGCTTCATCGACAATAGGGTCCTCAAAGGACACACCACTCTCGGTTTCCTTTGGCTTCCGAGCAAGAATCCAATTCACGGACCTTTCACCAACTTGCTCGGACAGCACCGGCAACCCTGCCGCCTTCTTCGCAGCTTCTTGTTGCCTCCATTTAGGGATCTGGCGCTGGTAACCACCTGAGCCTAGATGGTGGTGGTACTTGTTCTTCTTTGCGAGCTCGGAGTTGGTTTCACTCATAGCTATGAAGTTTGGATCTCTCCTCTGCTCTAGAAAAACCGTCCATTTCCCATTGGTAATCTTATATTTTTTTGTAGGGTCCTTTCCTGTCTTCGCATACTTGGTATTCAACTCAAACCTCCAGTTTTGGAAACTGATCGCACACTGCTTCATTGTATATTCCTTTACTAGTGCCTCTGGCGTGTTCCGAGGAAACTGGAACCTCGTCTTAATTTTATCTCATATTCTATTCTTGTCACCTTCTGGCACACTAGACCAATCCCGAATGGTGATGTCAAGAATGTCCTTAACACAGAAGCCAATTGCATTCCGGTACTTGGGTAGGGCCTCCACAGGAAGTAGAGGTTGTCCAATCGAGCTCACTTCATCAATGTTATATGTTTCGTCTGGAAACTTGTTCGTACCCCTCTCGCCTCGTTTCAAACCGGTCTGCTTCCTTTTCCTTGATCTCTCAGTGGTCGTCATCCCGGTCGGTTCTGGTGGGTCAGCTGCATCACGTGCCATTTTGTGTTCCATGATGAGCACTTGCATCTGAGACAATGCCTCCTGAGTATATAGACATTGCCAATCATATGGACATTATGGATCGAAATCATGTAATTACATACAAACAAGGACTCATGGATGTGATATTTACCTCATCCTCTCGTGGATTGTAATTAGGGTCACGTTCGAATTTATGACGCGCCTTCCTCGCTTCGGGAGGCTCCATGTCGTCGCTAGCTCCTGTTTCGTACGAGGGAGTGGAGGCCCCTGATGCTTCGCCCGTTTCGTGGGTCCCTTGAACTTGCTCTTCTTGCTCCGTGGGGTGGGACCCTGGGGCTTGTTCCGTGTGTTCGGATCCTTATGCTTGGTCCTTACGCGGAGAGACCATCGTGAAAATTATCGCTCGATGTATATCTTAAAGACCTAGATTAAGAGAGGCGTACACGAGAAACATCAATACTCTACTAGAGTATCACTTATGTGCATGAAATCTATACTACATATATAAAAAAGAAATAATAACATATACATATACTCAATTACATATACATATATCCAATGACATATAAAAAGAAATAATAATATTCTCTGAATTTATTTGATATTTTTTCTGATTTTTTTCTTATTTTTTATGATTTTATTCAATTTTTTGCTTCAAAATACCACTACATATGTAAAAAAATTATGAAATAATATACATATACTCAATTACATATACAAATACATGTATTATCTAATGACATATAAAAAGAAATAATAATATTCTCTGAATTTATTTCATATTTTTTCTGATTTTTTCCTTCAAAATGCAAGTACATATATAAAAAACAAATTATGAAACAAAAAAAGCCTAGCCATGCATTGTTGGGCCGGCCCAGCCTAGCCATGCTCTCCCAATCAGGCTGACTGGACCCTTCCCCTACCTCCAGCCGCCGCCGCGCGCTGAGAATGGGGGCCCGTCGTGAGCCGCCGGAGACCGCGAGCCACCACGCCGCCGCAGCCGCAGCCGCAGCCGCATCCGCTAGTGAGCCACCGTGCCATCCGCGTGCCGCCAGTAAGCCGCCGTGCCGCCGTCCCCATGCCGCCGGTGGAGAAGAGGAGAAGAGGACGAGAGGAGAAAGGAGAAGAGAGGAGGAGAAAGGAGAAGAGAGGACCTCACTGGTGGATGCCATGACGGCGGGTGCGGCGGCGGAGACCACGGCGCACGCGGCAGCGGAGCTCCTACGGTGCGGCGGCGGCGGGGATCTCCTAGGGTGCACCGTGCCGATGAGGGCGGTGCGGCTCGTTGACGACGACGGCGAGCGTAGTGCAGAGGACACCGACGACGACGGCGGCCCTACGAGGCGGCGGAATGAACAAGGCGCCAAGACTTAGAAAATTTTCGGGGCGGAACTGTAGGAAATATATAGGGATGCCCTGTAGAAATGGTTTCTACAGGCGATTGGTATTGACCACCGCCTGTACAAAACAGTTTCTACAGGCGGTTTTCAATGCCAATTGCCTGTAGAAAATTGTTTCTACAAGCGGTTTTCAATTCCAACCGCTTGTAGAAACATTTTTCTAAATTTTTTATGTTTTATTTATATATAAGTTGTATATTGTTTAAATTTATTTGCAGAAATTATTTAAAGGTTTCAAAATTCATATCTCGAGAAATATTAGTCCAAAATTAGTGAAAAACTTTTGTGGTGTTTCTCTTGAGTAGATCTACATGTTAAGAATATGAAATGCCATGTTTGAGATACTTTTATATATAGCTTCATTTAAAATGATTTAAATTGAATATATGCCTCGTATCTTTTAATACATAAATAATTCTAGGAATACCAGAAAAATATGGATCCAATTTTTTTAGCTTTATTGTACAGTTTATATGGTGTGAAAAATATATTACTTGGTGCAATTCATAGTACTCCAAAAAAAGTTGAAAAACTCATGTGTTTGGTCATGGTTCGGTAGTAGGACTCTTCTACGTTTGTGAAGCATGCACCTTATGCCTATCTCCAAATGACTTGAAATTTTTTTGGCAAGCACCTACACCAAAATTGTGGCCCCACACAAGATCTCAGGATTTTCTGGTCATGCAACCTATTATTACATTTTTCTCCGCGCTAAATGAGGGGAAGCATGGTGGATTACACCTAGATCCCCTGGGTTTTTTCATCAATCTCCAAAAAGTTTTGATTCCTATGGTAGATGAGACCCTGTGGAGAAGTTTGGCACCATTCGGAGTCGTTTCGGAGGTAGACCCAGTTCAGGCTCTAAATATTCGGTGACGTCACGCAGAAATTCGATTAAACCGGATAAAGTATCAAACCACCTCAAAAAAATCCCAAACTTGGTGGATGGTTCACCCTTGGCACTAGTAAGCCTCAAAAAAATGTAGAGACCAATACGACACCGAAATGCATGTATACTATAGTACCATCCACCTCCCTTCATACAAAGCACAATAATTTGAAAGCATTTATATTACATTGTAGAAACAAAGAAGGGTACGTAGCATAATGTGCGCATTGTAACATAGAAGGGTTACATGGTAAATGTCAAATATAATCTAGGCAGCTACTATTCTTCCTTGTCCATCTTGGCGCACCCAGGGCAACGAACTCTGTGGGATGCTTCGCTCAACATTCCTTATCATTATTGGATGGTCGTCTACAAAGAGAGACATATCGCTGAACTCGTTAAATTCATCCAGATCAGATACACCATCAACTCCTATAGCTTGTTGCTTTGCAGAGAAAACTACATCCTTTGGCTTATTGGTACTTTTCTTCTGATCATTAGGAGATAGGATCTGTTCAGCATAGAAGACCTGTGCAGCACGGTTAGTCATTATCCACGGATCATCTTTGTAGTCTACCTTACTTAGATCAAGAACTCTGGCCACATAGTTGTCCACTGTGATGTTTGTCTTCAACCCTTTGACATCGAAACACAGGAATCTGAAATGTATCATAGTCTAGTTCCCATATGTCCTCAACAAAGCCAAAGTATGTAGTTTCTTCACCAGTTTTAGAGTCTAAGGCCTCACATCGAACACCACTGTTTTGTGCCATGCTCTTTTGGTCCTTGGACTTGGTACAGAACGTGAAGCCACTAATGTCATAGGTTTGCCATGTCATGACTTGGTGTGATGGTCCAGATGCCAACACCTTGATGGTGCGTTTCTCAAGTGTTTCCCTACCTGGAATGTCATGCTCCCTTAGCCATGAGGTGAACCGAATCTTATGTTCCTTCATTAACCATTCGTCCGTGCGCCCATGATTATGTTCGCTAATGTAACACCCCTGGTGTTACTGCAACTAAAATTTGTCATGCCATCATGATTGCATGCAAATCATCCCGCATTCGACTCCGTTAGTGTGCATTAACTAAAACAAAAATTTTATTCTTACATATGATTGTGTATAGGTGATTTAGAGTGACTTATTATGTAATTGTTTGAGTTTGTGTGTATTTATCTAAATCCAATTGAAAGATAAAAATAAAATCATTTATAAACTCTAAAATGGTCCCAAAACCCTAAATCAAAAACTAAGTAGAATTGGAGGTTGGGCCTTAAACAAAAGTTGTAGCTCTTGGAAAGTTGAGCAACTTTTATTTTGGAGGAATTTAAAGTTATTATTTGAAATTTCAAATAAAATCCTAATCTATATTTAAAGGTTTGAGTTTAAATTATTATTTGAAAATTATTAAGAATTAGACAAAACTTATTATATGAAAGTTGTAAGGTTTATTGAATGGAACAACTATGGTATTTAGAGATTTTTGAAGTTATTATATAAAATTTTGATTTTTGGGTTTCTGTTCAGACTCCCGTTTAAATCCTATTTAGCCCCTTTTTCATAATTCAAAAACCACTTGAAATCTTGAATTCCTTCCAAAAGCAAAGTTGTTCAGCAATAAATTCTGTGCAATTTCTATTATGGGAATTTTTCGAGTTGCTATGAAAAATAAAAAGTAATTTTGCAAAAACAGTAATAGGTGAAAAGGCTAGCTACAGTAAACGCCACCTCTTTCTCTGTTCGCGAGCAGAACGCAGCCGCCCGCCGCACGCCGACGCCGTCCGTGCCTGCTGGCCGTTTGTCGCCGGCGCTGTTGGAGTCGTGGGGGCCCCAGAAACCTGTCTTCCCCTTATTCCCCTCCTCTCCAGCAGTTTAAAGCCGACGGTCGCCCGTTTTCTTCTCCATTTTCCCTCCCAATCGCCGGCGAGCTCCTCTCTGCCCACGGTCAAATTCATCACCACAGGACCCTCTATACCCAATCCATCGTGCTCTTAGTGTCATCACTCTCTAGCGCATCTTCTTGACCCAACGATGTGGTCTCTAACCTTCTGAGTGTCCCGAAACGCTCGTCGTCGTCTCGGAGTCCGGCAAAAGCGTCGCCGCAAGCGGTTCGACGAGGCCAAGCCAAACCGGCCACAATCTTGCCAAACCATCTTGTCCTTGAGCCTCTCTATCTTCCCTTCATACTTATAGACCCGTTGTCTGTGATTTTTTGTCACCAGGATCACCGGAACACTGTTGCCGCCGCCGGGGGACCGCCATGGACACCGCCTGCTTGCGTGGCCAGCCCTCCAGAGTCCAAATCCGGTCAAGTCGTGGCCACCAACGAGTGCGCACGGGCCAGTGGATGCTTCCCCAACTCTTTTCCGCCGCCGACGAGCACCTTCCCTACTGGAACCGGCCTTCCAGAGCGCTTCCTCTATTCTATTCGCGACTAGGGACCTCGGGTGAGAAGGTGACTCTTTCCAGGGGCCTAACTGCACATTCATAGACTCATATGAATAGTACCGATAAGGACCTGTTTGCAGCAATTTGATTGAAAATTTGAAAATGCATATAAAATCATAGAAAAATCGTAAAATAACAAATAAATACATTTTGGAATCCCTGTTAAATTGTCTATGCAGTAAACCTATTATGTGGATTGTTTTAGTTCAAAGTTTTTGCTGTAAAATTGGATTTATGCAGATTAGGTCTTAATACAAGTTACAATTGTCTTTTTCATGACTGCAGTTTTGGTCCTCAAATAAATGTGACATTTTTATGGCATGTTAATTAGATGATATTTGATGTCTTATAAAAATTTCAGTATTTTAGGATGTATATTTTTTTAGTTATAAAAATAACAAACGCTCTGCCTTACTTTGCTTTTGTTCTGCATAAGTCCAAAACTTTGTATTCTTTGGTCAAGTTAAGTTTTGAATCATGATTTGATGATAATAGAAAAGTTTTAGGCAATTACATAAACTAGCTGTTGTTTAAGTTTCATGATTTTAGAGTTGATGGTTTGTGAGTTTTGAATTTAAAGGCTTGCTATCTGCTTTTGATTCTAATCTGGACAGATCTGAATAATAGGCTTGTTTGGCTCATTTAAGTGTGGAATCTTGTGTTGGTGATAACATAATAGTTGTTGTACTTTTCATTTGCTTTCCAAAAAGTCTTGTATCACTATTTATGAAGGTCTATAACTAAAATTATAGTGGTTCAAAGTAGAATGGCAGATTCTGTCCAAATCAGGACAGAGATGTTTTCTTTGTGTTATTTGACTGGGTTAGCTTCAAAAACAGCTCTGAGTGCTAATAACAAAGTTGTAGGAAACTTCTTTTTCTTTCTAAAAAGTCTAAGATCACCCTTTTGAAAATCTGTAGCTACACTTAAGGACAAAACAAGTGGCGTTGGTGCTTTTATCCAAACTCTGTGAATATATTAAGTTTGTTGTTCTTACTTTGCTTTTGTTATAGCTAGCTTTTCACTAATTCTTGATTGGTGAAGGATTAGTAAAACTGAATTCAAATCATCTAGTATACTATGCTTGATATTCTTGCTATCTCTAGTCTTGACTTGGTATGAATAGGTTGCTTTCTAGGTGCTTATGCCTTTTGAAGTGACTTTTGTATGTTGTGTGTAGATCATAAAGCACTTCACCCTTATTGCTCTATGGCAATAATGATGTTTTATTCACCAACTTTTATTTATGAAATCAAAATCAAACTTTTATGTAATAGGTAATTAGGAAAAGGTTTTGTTGGCTTGCAACTTTATCGTGAAGGAAAGTTGTACTCAATTTTGCCATTAGTGAACGTAATGCGCTTGTATGTTTCTCGTCATGTATCATGATCATTGCATTACATCATGTTTAAAGCATGCATCCTTATTACGTGTAGTACACGCGAGTGAGAAGTTTTCATCGATCAAGTTCGGAGGAAGTCCATCGCTCAAATGGTGGTGATGCCAACTTCGTGATCTTGGTGGAACTAATCAACCCTGCAACATAGGCAAGCCCCGGTGCATTAGCCCCTCCTTGCGATTTATAAATGTTTATCACTTGAGTTAATCTATTGGATTAGGTTGATAGGAGTGGAGTGATAACCTATTGATGCATTACCTTTCCTTGACCACTTATCGTACCCTGAGCACTAGATTTATTTAAAGTATTAAAAAATGCTTAGTCATACTTAATAATTAGACTTGCAAAAACGCTATTTTAAACTATGATGATATGTAAAGAATGAATCATTGAAAGGGAATGGTATTGTCCTCGTTCGTTGGCAGTGCACTTGGCCAGTCCATTATCATCAACAGAGATGGGTTTTCCGTTCGTTGGTTGTGAATTTGGGTCAGAGTCCCAATGCTTGCCTATCGGCAGAAAAGGGATTTAAAAATCGTGCGGTTACTTGTACTTAGGTTAGAGTCCCAATGCAAGATCTCTGACGGAAAAAGGAATTAAGGACCGGTCATTGTAGGCCTGCTGTGATCGAGACTTTGCAACTAGCCACATATTACGGGAAGCCCTGACTCCGGTGGCTCTACTACTTGAACCGACAACCACACACTGTGAGTGAAGAGGTGGCGAGAGCAGCGTGTACCCTCGTGGCCGGCATGCCTGGAGAGGAGAGGAGTATTGTGTTCTCGGGTGGCGCAGGACCGGTTCAGGTTTTGGAAATGCCGTAGTAGGTGGGGTTGGCATATGCAAGCTTAAGTGCTACATATCAGTGTGCATAGGGATCTCCAGCTGGGTACTAATCGATTCGAATCGTCGTTGCTCCTCGGATATGGAGACTTGATCCTTTGACCTACAACTAAAAAGTGGTTCGGAACTAGGTGTTTTTGAGAATATTTAAGAATTTGAAAGTATGATGATATATGAGAATGAATTTGGAGTTATGGATTATGATTAAATCAAGAATGAGTTAAAATATTGAAACAGGATAGTAATGCTTTTCTGCAAAACTCTTTGACTCTTGCTCAAGCCTTACCTTGACTTCCCTCAGCCTGCATTCCTGAGTCTCATTCCTTTTTCTCAGTCGGGTAAGTCTTGCGGAGTACCCCAGTACTCAGGGTTTGTTAACCCCTGTTGCAGGTGAGCCGAGAGTACAGCTCTGCTTGGGACCGTGTAGGTTGACGGATCGTGCATGGAAGAAGATATGTATAGGACTTAACCCTTGGGCAGGGTGTATAGTTGTATACTACTACTCCACTACGAAACTCTGGTTCGGGATAATGAAATTTATATTTGTAAACCTATGGTTATGTAATACTTCCGCACTCTTTACTCTAATTCATTTTATTTGTGTAAACTGTTGTAATACTGCAATGCTTACAATGAGATCCTCGGGAAGTTAGGGTTTTCCTAGGAAACTCGGCAGGCCACCTAGGTCAAGGGGAACTCGTGCAGACTGATCGTGGGTCCTTTGGGATGATGACGGTACACGTGGGTCCTATGATTAAGGCGGTTCTGTCACAAGTGGTATCGGAGCATTTCGTTGTAAAGTACTTGCAGTATTACTTTACAAAAACTTCAAAATGATTTTGAATGAATAAAATTAATGGGGTAGTTTGGTCCGAGATGCTTCTGCACTTTCCTCATTCATTCTATACAATCTTTCCTTGAGTATTTCTATAGATCCGTAATTAGGTTTTGAGCTTAGTAGTGGATTAGCACTTTAAGTAGGCCCTATGTTGAAAAACCTTGAGTGCATGTCACTCTAGTAATTAATTTACTTGGTATATAAATACGTATATACATTGGAGTATTCTGATTTGCGTTGGAACGCTCATGCATCATGACATTACAACTATTAATAATTCCCCTGATATGAAGTATATCTATATTTTCAAAAACTAAAACTTACTTCAAAAGGTATTTTGTTAAAATTAAAATTCCTACCTTTCTTCTTAACAGATGGATCCACAAGACCCTGCTACTGGAATTGACAACTGCCTGACCACGTTCGGAACCCCTACAGGGATGTGGCAATCACTACAGGGAGTAGATTACACAGGACCACTAAAGTATTTTTAGTCCCGCACTGTTCTCCTTGGTCGGTCGAGATTTGAAATGTCCCTACAGATCCTAGCCAGAGCATTAACAATGGATCAACCACAACTTTACTTTTGAAAACTTCAAAAGATTTAATAAATTAAAAATGTTTGAAGAAAGCAAATTTAAAAATGATTCTTCTAGCCTCCCTTGTGATTGCTGAAAGATCTGGTGATGATTTCTGACAACTCAAATCAAAGACGGGTTTCGAAAACCCATTTGATTGCAAAAGCCACGCCGGTTTTATTTAAAGTAAACAAAAGGGAGTGATGCTTTGATTCGAAAACTGAACCATTCGAACCTGGTTTTTTAAAATTGTTTCTAAAAGTAAGATATTCAACAGGGTTTTATTTTCAAAACTCGTATTGATTTTAAAATTATTTTCAAATTGTTCCAATTCTAAAGCCGCACAAAAACGCTTCCCAATTTCCAAATATGGTTTCAATTCAATCATCTTGAAAGGTTTTTTTGGCAAATGTACAACGTTTTCAGCAAAATGGTTCTGACTCCGCATACCACTATTTTAAAACACTTTTGACCAAAAGTCCATTGCAAAAGGATTATGAAATGTCTTAATTTCTAAATTCTTTCTTTCAAAGGTCACCAATACCTTAGAATTTCAAAAGAACGATCTTCTGAATCATTTAAAAAGGATTTCCTAAAAGGCTCTTGCTTGGAATATCAAGCTGATGCTAGTACCTCGATGGGATAAGTCGTTCCCGACCTACGGTACCGCTATGAAACTTGGGGTCCCATGTGGGATGCATCCACATGGCTTACCGCCGAGCGTATATAGGTATCGTGGTATGATCGTGACCACCCTCAAATGGTACTGGACACAACTGAATTTCCAAATTAGACTCTGTTAAAAATCTTCTTACCAAGGAAAAATCGAGTTCATTGAAAAGTTACACGTTACATATTAAGTTTTTGTCAGTCTTTAGTAATCTTCGCTCCATAGGTTCCTAGTCCTTGGGAAACTTCTGGATGCACTCATTTACTATGCCAACTCCCTACAAAACTTTGGCTAATCCTTGATTTCTTAAACCCATTCATTTGTAAATTCTTATCTTCTACTCTCAAGACACTGCTATTTTTCGGAAAGCTATTGTAGTTGTAGTCTATGGGATATCATGATCCATGACCGTGATGCAGCGTCGAAATCTGGGGTCTCTTATGGCTCGCGACCATAGGTAATTACTATCGGACGCTCGCTGCTATCAGGGTTAATGGTCATGATCTTAGCCTGCAATTAATGTGCTTTCGCTATCTTTCAAATCTCTCTTACAAAATTCAAATCCATATATATTCCTGAATTTCTAAAATTCTTTCACTATTTATAACTGCCTTCAAATCTACTTTGAGAATTCACATCTGATCTCTCTGAATTCTCGAGATCCATTGTCCTTGCAATCATCTTAATTTCATCCGATAAAATAATTGGAACCGATTTGTAAATGGTACCTAAGATCCAATCACTTGGAAATGGTATCTGCGATCCGCTGAGGATTCCCTATTATTTTATGGATTCCTAATTATTTATAAATATCTTGACATCTATTTTGAAAATTCATTCCTTCGGAAACTTTAGGATGCACTTAAATTCACTCGCATACTCAGTACGAAAAACCTAGCACTAGACCATGACTTTTATCGGTATACTTGGCATGCTTTGATCCGACACGTACCACTCACTCAAATTCAACATGTTATTCTAAAGTCGTTATGGTTGTGCCTATAGTGGTGCCATGACCTGTGACCACGGTGTCGCGTCGAAATCTAGGGTTCCTGGCATGCCATGGCTGCACAGAGATTCTACTAGGCACGCACAGGTATCGAGGTTTAGGGTTGTGACATACTATAGCTTCACAATTAATAAAATTTCTTTGTTTGCACTTTTTGTGGAAACAGATCCATCTCGCTACGATGTAACATGATCTACGACTGCGATGTAATATAGCAATCTGAGATCTCCTGTAACTCACATGAGATTCTGAACGGTATATGCTCGTATCAAGGTCTGTGGTCATTTTACATCATAGCCACAATAGATATACTTTTTCTTTTACTAAGGTTACCTTAATTGTGTTCTATGATGGTATCTTGACGTGTGACTATGGTGCCGTGTCCAAACTTCAAATCTTCCACTATGCCAGAAAAGCTTATTTGTGACGCGTCTTGAGGCTTATTAGTGACGCGTAAAAGACGCGTCACTGTTCTTGCGTCTGTGATAAGGGCACATCAGTGACACGTAAGAACACGTCACTGATAAGTGTGACGCGTGTATCCAATACGCGTCACTGATAACACTTATCTGTGATGTGTCCAGCCAATACACGTCACAGGTAACACTTATCTACGACGTGTCCAACCAATACGCGTCACAGATAACACTTATATGTGACGTGTCCAAACAATACGCGTCATTGATAACACTTTGTCAGTGACGCGTCTAACCAATATACGTCACTGATAACAATTTCGGAAAACAAAAAAAATTACGATGATCCTACATATATGCAATAATCCGATATATATATATATATATACACACACACACATCCGACATGATCATATATAAATATATACACACACACATCAGACATATACCACCATTTCAACAATCAATTCTTTACAAACTTTTTAGATACATGTTATATTATAAAATGTGTGAACCATGAGCCATTGTTTATAAGGTACAACCAATGTCCTTGAGGACAAAGACAAGAAAAAACACTTAATAATCCTAGAAGAGTAAAACCTTGTTTCCTCATCACTTGATCATGAAAGATAGCATCTGTCTCTGTTCTTGGAAGGGCACCTGTAAAGGAGTGAAAGGTTAAGTGACCCAAGACATACTGTGAGGTGACAAAGCAACTATAAATATGCTGAATAGAACAACAATAACTGTGCTGGTGATCATGATAGCATTAACTTGCACTTCAGTATGACCAGATGACGTAAACTACAAAAGTTTAAATTGGACTAGTATAAACAACAGCCTATGAATGCTCAAGCAAAGATATGTAAAAATCTGGTAGCAGATTCAAACAAGATGAGAATTCGCTTCAAACATCACCTTGTTATAGGACCGATATAACATCAGCCGAACTGGATACAGAGTCAATAGCTGATACATGAAGTTTGTTCAAGATAACTAATAACACAGGAGAAAGTTTCTTACTAGCATGTTATCTATGTTGATATATCTAGTCCTTAAAATATGAATCATTCCACAGAGCCAGAGAGTTGTGTACAGACCTAGCAAAACATAGCTTCTTGATAATGTATGCACTAAGCAACCCAGTCTTCCATGAAACAATATTATCAGTCAGTCAAAAGAGCCATGCTCAAATCATCAGTAGATTTTCTAATTATTTTGGCAGTAGGAAAGTATTCATAAGACGACTCACAACAATGGCAGTAGGTGATTACTTACAGCTACTCCAAGTATGGTGCTGGTGAAGAACAGGTAGAGAAATTTTTCGACAAAATTCAACAGAATAGCATAAAAATATTATCAATATCAAGGTTTTCTATTGCATCGAAGAGCACAACAGATGCCGCATCATTAACAACACCTTCATCGAAAACTAGACTTTTCATCCTGGTTAAGCACCAACAAGTAATGAATTTCCAATTAAATTGGCTTTCTACCTCATTTTATAAGAGAAAAGATGGCAGGTTGTTCGACAAGAAACCTGTAAGGTGCAAACAGAATCTGTCGCAGAGAAAATAGCACCAATTGCTGCAAACATGGGTAAAAAAAAATAAGTATTAGCAAATTGACAATGGCATTCATGGTCTACTCAGGCTATCAGAGAATGAACAGGGTCTAGTATATATTTGATTAATATACTCTACTTGCTATTGAGGCCTTCGAGACTTGAAAAATGAAGCCCTTGGTGACTCTGCATCTTGCCAACTATTGCTTGCAGACCTTCTCTATAAAATGTAATTAATGCTCACATCAGATAAAGGAGCATTTGATGAAAGGCTACAAAGACGTATCTTCCTAGATAGCTATATGTCCTCCAAGGTTTCATATGCTAAATATACATCAACTGAATAACTATATATTTTGACTAATTAGTTGACAATAAAAGGGGCTGTATGGTTCAGGATGGGCCATCAGAGCAATACTACAGACTAGTAGTAAGGATCCAATTTAAGTACCAAATAAAACTAAAAATGAGTTCTAGTAAAGGTAGTGCAGATCATATAAAATGGCATGGCTCCTATACAACAAAAGAGAAGCGACCTAGATGAAGATTGATTATTAGGTGCAGATCATATAAAGTGACATGGCTCCTATACATTGTTGCCTTATGGGAACATTTTTTGTCAGAACAACATTATAAACTTAGCAAAGTGCCCCCAGCATCCAGCTATTCAGCTAAAAAATAATCTGAACATGCGGCAAAAATAACAGCAGTACAATAATCTGTACATTTATTAGCAGAAGTACATGCTGTAAAAATACATGCTGGTAGGTTGTTACTAGCAGATATATTTTTTTAACATCGTTACTAGCAGATATACATTGGCAGGTATATATGATACATTGGCAGTATACCACTGTTCCATATCAGTTGGGCAGATTGTTTTCCTATTTTACAATAACTAGAAAAGCAAGACCTATGTAGCTTAATGCCAACTAGAGATAGCAGTAATAGAACCAGCACATACAGTGAATCCTTTTCAGTGAAAGAAACAACACATACAGTGTAGCCATTTGTAGGAAACCAATATCTACAACTAAAAAGCAGCCATAGTTTACATGCATAGCTTCACCATGGTTGTTTCTGGAGCACAGTTGTTTCTGGTTGTACATTGTTCTCTGAAGAAGGTGCATGCCTCGTACCAAAACTGGAAGACGAAAGGCTTGGGAGTCCTTTTGCCACATTCCTCAACTTGTGGCTCTGGATGACTCCAACACCCAGATGGCTTCCTGGTAAATAAAGGGAAGAAAAACATCAATGAACTCAGACACCAAAGTAACCGGAATGATTTGCCAAAAAAGGCCACCAACAAATGGTATTGGGCTGCTAAAATAAAGCAAGTCTACCATTTCACAATAAAGCAAGCCTCCTGGTGACTACACACACAAAAACTGTCAGCTAACAAAGAGAGCACACTCAAAGCCTCCTGGTGACTAAACTGCCAGAGAAATGTATCCAATGTTCATCCAAGAAATGTATCAGCACTTTACTAGAGAGTTTGAGTAATTAGAGAGTAGCATGACATATCTTCTTAGTCAGGTTCTACTGCTACTGCTAGTAGCCCACACCGTACAGAGTCTGATATATCAACTAAATCATTGCTTCTTGTAAGAGTCTGACATATCAGTACATGCTGGTAATTTGTCTAAGGATTACCACCTTAGACAAACTAAGGCAAGCAAGAAGTAAAAGTTTATTTGGTACTAATCTGATGATTACAAACTAATATGTACATGCTGCTTGTAAGAAGATAAGTTGCTAAATATGTACTAATACTGAAGCAATGCTACAGAGCAACACTTGTGCTTTTGCTTGACACAAGCTGAAACCTATTATATCACTATACTAGCAAATAGCAAATTAACTGGACATTGCAAACATGAATACGAACTGAGCTGGACAGGCACTTACTAATGTAACCTCCATCAAGATAGGGGATCGAGCAGGCGGCCAAGTCAGGTGATCTTGCTGGCATTGCGCCGAACACCTGCTAGGTATGCGCACTGAAGACACAGTCCATCTTGAAGAAAGAACTCCGCATCGGTGGTCTGGGTGACCCCACATGAGCAGAAGCTGCTGCTTGGAGGGGGAGGGACGAGGGGAGGAGGGGAGGAGGGTGCTCACCAGTCACCACACGTCGTCGCTGGTAGGGTGTGCGCCGTCATTGGAGGGGTTGCACACCACCAGCCATACCGGCCGGGGGAACACGCGCTGCCGCCGGTACCTGGAGCCACCCCACCTGCACCGCCCGGAGCCGCCCCGGCATGCACCGATAGCCCTTGCCACGCGAGAGGCGGCGGCTGCGGCCAGATCTGGACAAGGAGGAGAGAGAGAGGGAGCTGCACGGAAGAGTGGTGCCGGTGGAGGAAGAGACCAGAGAGGTGGTGGTGGCGGGTGGAGGAGAAGGGGACGGACTGGCCATCAATAAGAATCGCCGCCGTTGGAGTCGAAGCTGGCGTACGCCGCGCGCACGAACTCCCCGTACCGGACCAGCTCGCCCCGGAGCGCGCCGTCCAACGGGCGAAGCAGGCCGTCCCAGTCGCGCGCGCCCTGGAGCTCTGCCCACTTGCTGCCGATCCGCTGTCTTCTTCGGCACGAGGGCGGGCGGGACGGAGGGCGCCGACGGGGCGACGGCGGAGGAGGAGCTAGGGTTAGGGTTCGCCGCCGTCTTGGCCGAATCCACTGAGGAGGTCGGAACCGGTGGCGGCTGCAGCAGAATCCGCGGAGCTCTGGCCTTGGCGAGGAGCTGGCGGTGCTCGTCGCGGCGGCCGGCGGCCGGTGGCCGGTGGAACGGCCTGCGGGATCGAGTGGGGAAAGGAGACAAGAAGAGAGAGAGAGGGGACGGGAATGAGAGCGGACTCGGCGGACGCGAAGTCTATTCTCACTGGTATTTGATAAATTTTTCGGGTCCGATGTCTTTTAGGAGTGGCGCTTTTCATCCCAACGCGTCACTCATAGCAGCTTTACTTGTCTGCAACGCGTCTAAACACGAAGGGTCACTAATATGCTGTTATTTGTGACGTGTTTTGTCTTAGAGCATGGGTGACAATTTATCTGTAACGTGTCTCGTTAACCCGCGTCATAGATAGACTATTTGTGACGCGTTTCATTTATATGTCACTAATTGAGGTGTTGTTGATAACAGTTTCTGGCACAGTGTTCTGTGGACTGCAGCCACATAAGATCTTACCAGGGTATATACTGGTATTATAGTCGGTACTTGTTGTTATTTTTGACATCACTTCACGTTAAGTTATCATCCCTAACATGATGCCAAAACCAAAGGTAAAATAATTTTCACTTGCCACCAAAAAATAATACTATAGAATATATCCGTAAGCGCACAGATAATTCTCCCATTATAACACTTCACCCGATAAGTATTCCGAGTATCGTTGATTTATTTTATGCCAAAAGGATAAAGGGACATTCTACTCATTAGGATAATCTACTATAATAATTGGAAAGATAAATGTACAGACATATGATAACTCATAATTCTAGTGCTTTAGCGATAAATAGGTCAATGATAAATGGTAAATGATAACTGAGTAAATAGGGTAAATGGTATTTCATAAATAGAATATAGAGACTCACTAATGTAGTAAGACAATCTCGAGATTCGGCTAAAGTAAAGAAAACCTATGTAATTACTAAATACAAAGTCTATAGTCTACGCCACATTACACATCTTCATCTATAGCATAATCAACTCAGAAAACATCATAAGGAGCATCATCTAATGAGGATATTAAGACATAAGGGTCACCTAAAAGCAAGGTAGCTAAAGAGAGGGCAAAAACAGCTCTCAGAGGTGCACCGGACGCTGGGCTTGTCCGGTGGGTGTGCACCGGACGCGTCCGGTGCAGCCACAGTCTCTCTGGAGCCTCTCTGAGTGAGCACCGGACACTGGAACATTAACTCCAGCGCGTCCGGTGTTGTTTTCCAGCGTCCGGTGACGAAACGTGCATTCTGACTGAGTGAAAGCACCGGACACTGGTAGTGTCCGGTGACCTAATGGCGGACGTGTCCGGTGCCACTTATAACTCTCTGGATGCTCTCTGAGTGGACACCGGACAACCACCAGACACTGAGTCGAAGCATCCGGTGTGACTGCTCTGTGTCCGGTGCGTTGGCGCGCAGCGAGGTAATTCAAACAGCTAGTACACGTGTCAACGGGCAATACACCGGACAACCACCGGACGCGTCCGGTGCCAACTTAATCAGCGTCCTGTGTGCACGCAGAAACTGCAAAACGGCTATTTTTTCATCCTAACTTATAAATAGTCGTTCAATCGCTTTGGGAGCTCCCTCTTGCGCATTTCATTCATTGCTAAGCATCTCTTGAACCTCTCAAGCCTCTCCCACTCACTTTAGAGCTTGATTCTCATCCATAGTTAGTTAGGGAGTGATCCAAGTGCATTGTGTTCATCTAGATCATCCATTGGCACTTGTTGATCGTTGTTGCTGCGGATTTCATCTATTCTCGTGGGGATTGCCGTCACCTAGACTGTCTTAGAGCAGCGGAGGAGTTGGCGGAGTTGGAGATTGTCTCCGGCTACTCCCGGAGGTCTTTGTGAGGGTTTGCACCTTCCCCGATGGAGAGCCGCAAGGTAGCCTAATACATTGCTCGTGTCATTGAGTTACCTTGCTCGTGGTAGGTTCTAGTGGTGCTCATTGGTTGAGCTTGATGTTGGTATAAATTAACTGCACTCTATTAAATAAGATTGTATTCAGATTATCCACAAGCGCACGGATAATATACCGCTGTCACATTTGACCCGGAGGTTTTAAATATCGTATCCACAGGGAACAGTAGGTGATAATGACCAAGCCGATGAACTTAACCCTACAACTAGGCTAGATAATATTAAAAAAGAGGAAATAGCTAATGACAATCTAATTCCAACTATCGGTAAACTTTGAATAATATCGTTCTATCTGGGCAGTGACATGAATAAGAGGCGAAATCAGAGTTCCCTCCTACCAGACACTTATACACCTATCGATCCTATCAATGGGAAGTGTACTACAGAGTACTCAACGCAGCTGTCACCTACGCGATCTACCACTATCCAGCCAATCAGGGGACATTCACAAGTAAACCTTACCTAGGCACCATGCTTACACTATGAAATACTACTTCAATCTATAGGGTCCTAAAGATCAAAGCACTCAATATGAGATGTAAACTTAAGAACGAATAAGAACAAATGCTTACTTGAATCAGACATTGAATACAAAAGTACTCAGAACGCAGCTCCGGGTGAGGAAGCTGAATCCAGAAGAATACAGCCACAAAGAAGCACCGACAGGCCGAAACTCCTCTAGAATCTCTACTCTCCTACTCTATCTCTCTAATCTCTAAACAAGATTAGATCTAGATAAACTAGTCTCTCCTAATTGCTACAACTAGATAAATTAGAACTAGATGAATTAGAACTAGATCAACTAGAGGTAGCCTAACCCTGATTTATGTAGAGAATATGAAGCATCGGGGTATAGAATGCCTCTAGGAGGGGCCTTGGGGCGTCATTATATAGGCCGAGGTGGAGTAGGGGGCAAAGAACCGCCACGTCATCGATCCGCGTCTCATGTTACGTGCATTGTCGAATCAAACCGACTTTAGATCGACGGAGGGATGCTTTACTTGAGTGCCAAGGAAGCGTGGGAGGAAGATTCCAGAAGGCGGGGCCTGAGACCTGGTAGGGGGCACCGGCCAGCCGCACCCTAGGGCCGGCCGGCCCCACCTGGTGGGGTCCGGGGCCCCGGTTATTCGGGTGTGTTGCAGAGGCTTCTAGTGTTTTCGTGATGATGTTTCCTTCGCGGTTATTTTTCGTGTCTTTTATACTCTTAAACCCTTTTTTTATACTTTTCTGGAATAGCCCCTGGAAAATACAGAACATATAAAACTCGTGAAAATTGTCAGTTAAAACCCTAAATTAGTATGTATTCAAGTGTTCCTTCATATCTAAAGTTCTAATAAAAATTGACGTTATCCACCATCAACAACTCTCCCAAGCTTACCTTTTGCCAGTCCCTTAGCAAACAACCTAAGCCTAATGACTATTATATTTGAACCAGGAGTTGCTACAATGCTTGTGGGGATATAAACTTCGGTACTACAAAATAAGACATGAGCCGCACCATCAAAGCTGGCCCGACCCAGAAGATAAAGATGTGTGGTGCAAGCACACAGTTATTGTACCAAGTTGGATAGTTTACTAGTAATATTGTCCTTTCAGACTATATAAGGAGGGGCAGAGATAGATCTCAAAAACCAGATCACATCTCATCTACAAGCAATACAATATAACAACATACAGAACGTATGGTATTACGCATCGCGGTGGTCTGAACCAGTATAAATCTTGTGTCTCGCGCTTGCTGCGCAACTCTCGCTCGTCTCAGGCGCACCTTCACCGATCATCTACTACCTTGGGCATACCCCTCGGTAGACTATCACCGGCATTCCGTCGACAGTTGCCGCGCCAGGTAGGAGGTGTGCTTCTTGATCCATGGCGGGCAAGATGAAATTTTCTTTTGTCGTCGTCGAGCACAGCATTCGACGGCGGCAAATCAGATGAGAATCTCATCAACGTCCACGATGATTCGAGATCTCGCGGCGGCAGCCTTCGTGAGGCTAAGATCCAAGGTGGCGTCACGTGACAAACCCCGCCGATAGAAGATGACGTACGTGCTTTTTACGGTGGACCGCTTGCCTTGTTACCTCCGTCTCGAACTTCCATCGGATCAGGGAGCCAGTCGCCAGGTCGGCGGCCGAGACTTCGATTGACATCTCCAGGCACCCACGGGCATGATGAGAGTGGATGGTAGTAGCGCCGGCTGACTCGCAACTGGCGAGATTGAATCTCCGTTGGGGTTTGAGACGGAGGTAACAAGGCAAGCGGTCCACCGTAAAAAGCACGTACGTCATCTTCTATCGGCCAACAGGCAAGCTAGGAAGGAATATCTACCGATCCAAGGAAGCACATATTCGCATGCGTACGTACGTGCACTCCAAAAATAGAAACGAGGGCCAGTTACGATCTACAACATTGCGTGATCCGACGCTCGCTGCTCCAATCAAAAGCTAATTCAATGTTTTATCTTAATTAAGATATTATGTTTTATAATTTATCTTTGGATTTCTCCACGAATCTATATGATATTTGATGGTAGAAAATTAATAACATCCCTCGTCGTCAACGTTCGGCGGCGACCTCGACAACAGTAAGCCTGGAACCGTTCGGACCAAACGGTGATTTTCCTTTCATCATCGCCGACCACGACAACGATATCCGGCGGCGACGGATCAGATGGAAATTTTCTTCATCGTCGTCAATGGCATCCGGTGACGGCGAACCAAATGAAATTTTCTTCATCAACACGAACATCATCAGTGACAACCTCATCGCGAACCCACTTCACCTGACGGCATCTGCGCACATCGGCGCTCATCGGCGAGATGAGTCCACGTCTCCGTCGATCAGCTTGATCCCCCAACACCAAGCCGATGAGAGGCATGCATCCATCTACGTGACCAAGCGGCAAGGCGATCAAGCATGGAGTGATCACATACGTGCTTGCGTGTGTCTCCAACACCTGACGACCAATGGTCAAGGGCATGAACGCATCTACTACGAGGTGTTGCGTCGATTGGCCAATAATCAAGGAAGGTTCAAGGTGCAAGATCGAGTTAAGTACTCAGGATATTGCAGGATCTTGCATGTCCGCACGGATGCATCACGCATGCATCTACTACACGTGCAAAAAAGCTAAGTCCTATTTACTATTTTAATTAAAATATTTTATTATATTTTACTCGTCTTCGGATCTCTCTATGAATCTACATGATATTTATTGGCAGAAAATTAATCGCGCCTCTCGCAGTCAACGCTCTGCGATGGCTTCGTCGTCGTTCATTTGCGGCAACAGCAAGGACTCTGAATCCATGACGGGCAGGATGATTTTTTTTCTTTTTTATCGTCGTCGACCACATCGAACCAGATGAATTTTTTTTTTCGTCGTAGTTGACCATGGCAACAGCATCCGGCGACGACAAACTAGATGAAAATTTTCTTCAACCGCAACACGAACGTCATCCGTGACAACATCGCTTCTTGCGGTTCTCCGAACTGGGCGAGCTCTCCGAGCTGTCTGCTCAGATATGGGACATTGGAACACGCTGGCTACTACACGACGGCATCAGCCATCAAGCTACAAGTTTCAATCGAATAGTATAAAGATCTGCTATCTATTTCCGACCAACTGGATGATTACCAATAATGCAAAGCTAAGTTGAATATTTTATTCAATTAAATATTTTTCTATCTCTAGATACATCTATCTACACGATGGTTAATAACAGGAACATATATTACTACGTGTCATCTGCCGCCGACCCATCGTCATCTCATGATCGGCTCGCATCCTTCGATTCTGTTGACGTCGTGACATGAACCCCAGCCAATGAACCAAGGGAAATGTCAGCGATCAGTCTACAGCACCATGCTTCTGTTGGCGGAGTGCTCATAATATCCGATCTACAAGTTGATGGACAAATCAACATATTGCTGAGACTTGCGTGTGTGTCCTTGCAACCTGGAGTGCATGCATCTCGGTGGATCATCAACGAGCACGATCAAACTGGCGCAACCATCTCGTCACCAATATTGCTGGCCAGCATCACGACCGAGTCCAACCATGTGGGTGCGAACTCCGACTTCTTCCGGCCAAGTTCGACTACTGAACCAAAAGAGACAAAAGAGGCAGACGCATCTACATCGAGCTAGAAGCAAGCCGCAGTTGAGCCGTCTAGCGAGCCATCGCATGAGCCGCATCAAGCGACATCTCCAAGCTATCATCAAGCCATCCCCCGAGCCACGTCGAGCCGTCGCTAAGCGAGCCGTCTACGATATATCATCGCCAAGATTATCTCCGTAATTTTCCGTCGCCGACGTAAGCCCCGCACATGTTCGAGCATTCTAACTTCATCGCTGCGTAAGTTCTGCACCTGCTCGAGCAGCATGACTTCGCCAAGACATAAGTCCCGCACCTGCTCAGGCCGCTTAGCTTCGTCGGCTCGTAAGTCCCGCACCTGCTCGGGCCGCTTAACTTTGCCAAGGCATAAGTCCCGCACCTGCTCGGGCCGCTTAACTTCGTCAACGCGTAAGTCCTGCACCTGCTCGGGCCGCTTAACTTCGCCAAAGTATAAGTCTCGCGACTGCTCGGGCTGCATAAATTCGCCAACGCGTAAACCCCGCACCCATTCGGACAGCATCGGCTCGGCGACGCGTAAGCCCTGCATTCGTCAGGCCGCCGGTTGTCATCGCTTCACCGACCGCCCCGATAGATTCGGAAAGCCATCGCCCACGATAAGCGTAAGCACTGCCAGGCGCAGGCAGCTTCGCCACCACATAAGCTCCGGAGACACCTGGGCCGTTAATCTTCGCTATCACATAAGCCCTGGGGACGCTTGGACAGGATAGCAGCGTCTCCACAAGCCCCATCAAAAGGTACGGGCACTGGTCACCGATCTCTCAAAAAGTCCCGATCATGCTCGGGCACCTCGCCAACGGTTCTCCGAAAGCCCCGACCACGTTCGGGCACTCACTGAAGATTTTTTTTCTCTGCAAGAACTCGTCGCCGCTCGTCGCGCTCCTCGCCGTCTTCATGGGAGAAAAAGCTGAAGCTAACGAAGATCCGACCAGATCGGAATCACAAGCAAAGCTCCTTGACCTCTTCGCATGCCTAGGATTGGACTCCTTGGGACGTTACTCCCATGCCGTGCGTTGAAGAAAAGCAGAACCTGCGTAGCCGTACCAGACGGATTAATCTACGTTGCATCCCTTGACATCATCTCCACCTTGCCGACCTGATCTCCACTTGATCTTCGCCTCGCCGACCTTGTCTTCATGTCGCCGATTTGGTCTCCATGTCGCCGGTCCAATCTCCACGTCACCGATGTGACCTACACGCCGCTGACCTAACCTCCTCGTCGACACCATCTTATCTTCAAACAATCAACTCGGACCAAGATTAGACCAGCAAGCGTACCATGCAAATTTCTGCAGCAAGCTAACGGAACCAGTATTATAAGCTTCAGCGATCACGTCGGCCTCAACAATCTCCCGTCATGCTTTGGCTCGAACGCTGCTAGCAAATCGACACGAAGATTCAATCTACTCCTACGTGCAAGACGTGCAAGCTACGAAAAACCGAAGACCTTTTCTCCAAGGAAATCTGCTGCATGCATATTGACGACGAACACATGGATTTGCATGGAGGAATACGTACTCATCTACGCGTCCAAACCAATCAAAAAAAGGAAGAAATTGAAGACCACGTGCGTTACAAGATCGTGAAGGCCACGAAGGGCTTGCATGTATTCATGCATGAGCCGCACCCCGTGCAAACCTGCTCCTATTCATCTACGTTCTCAAGTTTAAGCTCTGAGATCAAAACACCGTCAAGTTGCAAGCGAGCTGAGTCATCCGAGCTGCTAGCAATGCGCCAATTACTTAAAAAAATCTATTTCGCATCAACATTCTACGGCGGCATCGACGACAGCAAGCCCAGAGCCATCTAGCGAGCCACGTCAAGCCACTCCTCGACACAACGACCACTTTGTTCGACATCAATCAAGTTAAGTCATATTTTTAATATCTTTCTACATATTATTTGACCTCCATATATCTCCAGAAATTATCTTCATAGTTTTTCGCTGCCGACCTCTTCATAAGACCCGACCACATTCGGGCTCCTCACCGATTTCTCCATAAGCCCCGATCTCGCTCGGGCACCTCGACGCTTTCCATGACTCAACGACCTCCAGAAGATCTCCAAGTTATCGTCGCTCTCCAAGACACGCCAGCCTCCGCCATATTCTCCAGTCGATCTTTACGCTTGGGGACTTCATCGGGACATCGGACTCCATAGCGTTCTCCAGTCAAACTCTACACCCGAGCTCTCCATCAACACATCGCCGAGCACTCCATTGACGCAGCGCCGACCATCCCATCAATATAGCGCTGAGCACTTAGTGCAATACTAAAGCACCATGCAAAGGCCAATACACATGAGACCTGCAGGTAGGAGGAGCTGAGCCAGAACGTGCTTGATGAATCTCGTCATCACCGGGCAGCCACATGTGTAACGCTCGGCGACACCATGCATTACTCGATGGATTTCACCAAGGCGTCATACTTTGAAAATTATGAGGGCATGCAAGCTATTGAGGTCTCAGCTGGTGTACGTCAAGGCCATGTGCTTCGCCACCACAACCACGTATTCCGATTGCAGCTTGGGATCAGTCCGCTACTGCTCTGGATTTCATCTACGTCCGCGCGCATGGCGTATGTGCCAAGGAGCCAGAAAAATTCATCGACTTGAAGGCACTCCGGTCTTGGCGAATTCCGATTTATTCAGCACCAATACCGCCTGCTCCCATAACATCACCAACCACGAGGCACGCCGCTAAGAAGACACTGGACCGCCTCACTTCTGATCGTCGTCAGCATTACTCAAACGCCAGGAAGCTAAGTGCTATTTCTTAAATATTTTAATTAAGTATTTCTTGGATCACCAAATGACCCTGAGCTTTTCTCTAAATTTTTTTTTTATCTCCGTATGTTTTTCTCCATGCACACCATGCGACTATCCGGCAAAATCTCCAAATTTGTACCTTATTTTTACTCCATGTACTGCTCGATCTACCTATTGTTTTACAGGGGCCGTGAACCAAGCTTATTTTCTAAACTCGGGAGACAAGCAAGCTAATAATTAAGATATGTACAAGCAAGTCAAGAAGCAAGAACGTACGTGCGTTGGACTAGCACATATATGTTAGTGCAAGCCTCCAGCGACGCCTGGTTTCTGTGATCTGATTCGGCATCACCGACATATCGCCACTCGTCGCCGCTCCTCGTCAACGTCAACCGCAGCGGCTCAGCTTCCTGCGGCGGACGTCCTTCGTCAACAACGCTGTCCGCAACAACTTGATCTGCTACGACAGCGACCGCTAACCACCTGATGAGACTTGATGCCGAATTTAAGGATCGATCTGCTACGCGGCAGAACAAGATCTATGCACAATCGGACTCTTGCCGATTGACCAAGAGACCTGCAAGTCACATTTAATCTACACGGCCATGCAGAGCTAAGTGCTGTTTATTTTTCTCATTAAATATCGCTCCTGGACACGAAGCAAGGCCATGCACGAGCAAGGTGCCTGTGTGACTACGTAAGCAAAGGGAGTACACACCATGAATATTGGGCATCACGATCGAGATAAAACACTTCCATCATCTGATCCTGCTCGGCGAGCCATTGGAGCATCTGAGTTTCAAGGCAACTTACCGGCTACTCCATCGGGCGTCAACTAAGGAACTCTTCGCCGGACACTCGTCGTCGCTCCTCGTCGTCCTCGCGCTGCTCGGACACCACCTCCGACCACGCTAGGGACTCGTCGCCGCTCCTCGCCGTCCTCGCGCAACTCGGACACCGCCTCCGACCACGCTGTGAACTCGTCGCCACTCCTCGCTGTTCTCGCGCTGCTCGGACACCGCCTCTGGCCACGCTGGGGCTCATCGTCGCTCCTCGCCATCCTCGCGCTGCTTGGAATAAGCCTCTGACCAGGCGGGGGACTCGTCGCCGCTCCTCGCCGTCCTCGTGCTGCTTGGAATAAGTGTAATACCCCGGGTATTACGGTTAATTAAATCTGCCATATCATCATGTTTATATTAATCATATGCATTGGATTGTGCTTAGGACCATTAGAGTGGTTTGATTGAGTATGGAAATGATTGCGCAATTAAACCACTAATGGGAAATCAACAATTAAATAAAAAGAACATTCAATTATGAGCCCTAAAATTTGCCCAAAAACCTAATTCAAAAACTATAAAGAATATTATGTAGGAGCCTTAATGAAAGTTGTAGATCTTTTAAAATGCAACAACTTTTATTTTTGGTGATTTTGAAGTTCTTAAATGAAAATATGAATTTAACTCAAATTACTATGTTAAAATTCAAATTTGAAACATCATTTTCAAATCTACAAGGAATCTGACCAAACATTCTTAATAGAAGTTGTAGAGCTCAGCAAGGTGAACAACTTTCTTGTTTACAGATTTTAAAGTTATGTAGACAATTTTTGAGAATTAGATTGAATTGTAAATAAAATTCAAACCCTACTTGTACCCCCTTTCGAATAATTTCAAATTCGTGCAGAATTTGAACATGGTTCAAAAGGCAAAAGTGTTCTAAATAAAATTTGGCACAACTTTTATTTTTGAAGCCCCTACTGTAGCTACACGGTTTAGGAGTAATTTGAAATTCATAGGGTATGACCCTGTTCTGAAAAACAGTACCGGACCCCCCTCTGTTCTCGGCCGCGTGGGCAGCGCGGGTACACGCGTGCGCCGCACCGCACGTCGGCGACGTTCGGCCGGGGCATGGCCCTGTCGCCGTCGAGTTGCGACCGCATGGGGGCTGCGGACCTTCCCGACCTTATCCTTTCGTCCGCGACATCTTAAAGGCGACGATCACCTCTCTCATTTCTCTTCCCCTCCGCTCGGCCGCCGATGAGACCTTCCGGGTCCGAGAGTAATTCGTCTCCTCCAGTTCACCTCTGGCCAATTCACCTCGTCGCCAACCCCACCACACAGCTGCGTACTAGTTGCTTCCGTTGGAGTTTGCTGTGGTCCTGTGCCGGGCCCGGAACGCGGGTCGTCGTCTTCGGGTGCGGTCGGAACGCCGCCGCCCGCCTTCGTGCCGTGCCTAGTTTGACGGGGTGAGACTCCCTCCTTTCTGTGGTTCGTTTCGGACTCATGGTGCTCCACTAGTGCTCATGTGCTCGACCGTTTCATCTATGGTGCACAGGTAGGTCAGAACGGGGATCGCCGCCGTGTCCGAATCGTTGTGTCCGTCACCGCCGTCGCGCTCGCCGTTCTACTCCACCTCGGTCTCTACCAGCTACCCTAATCACCTCGTGGTGAGCCACTGACCATCCCCGATCCTTGCTTTTACTTGCCATCGGCCCGCAGTGGCTGGAACGCGTCGCGCCGCCGTGACCAAGCCGCCAGGGGTAGCAACGAGCTCGTCACCGGCCGGCGCTAGTTCGTTTAGGTCCCTGAGGGTGTGTGCGGAGGCCAGGGCTGTCGGCGGGACGTGTCTCCTTCGCCGGAGAGACCTCTGGCGGCGGGCCGCCGCGAGGGTAGCGCGCGCGAGGCACACTGGAGGCGGGGGCGAGAGGTGGGAGACGACGTTGACGGGTGGGGCCTGCCCGTCAGTGGCTCTGAGAGAGGGAGAGAGGGGCGCGGGCGCCTACGGGCTAGATGGGCCGTGCTGCGTCTGGAGGGGGCCGGCTCGGGCCGGTGGTGTTTTTCTTTTTTCCAGCGAATATCAAAAGTCTTTTCCATTTTAAATTAATATGAATAGTGTTCGACTTTGTTATTTTCGTGAGAATATTTCTGTAGCTCTATAAATCCTAAAAATTTTTGTAGACAATCTCTGTAATATGTAGTATTTAATAAAAATATTAAATAGTGAGTTTGAACAGTTTCTGCAGGGATTAAAAATCAGTCTGATAATTCATAAATGCAACTTTAATGATTTTTAATTAATTCTCTGTAATTCCAAAAATCATAAAAATTGGTTTGGTACTGTTTTAGGTAAAGATCTAACTGTTGGTGAAGTTTGGTGTCAAATAAAAATAGTTTAGTTGTTTATTAATTAAATGTTTCATTAGTTGGTCAATAAAAGGAATAGGAAATAAAGATAAATATGATAGAATGTGATTTTTGGATTGATTGAGGTTCTAGGTCAATCACCCTTATGACCTAGGACAGGGTGGATTAGAAAAGTCATGCTTAGCTTGAGGTAGGGTTATGACCACGAGTGTAGTAACTATTATCGAATCTTGTCTGTCATTTCATGTTGCATCGCATTGAAGCATTTATCATTGCATGTGTATAGTGACCGGCAACGAAGGAGTCAAAGCCGAGGTTCCTGCTGTGGAGGTGGTTCCCGAGGAGATCCAGTGTAACAACCCTAAAAATCCACACAATCTAAAAATCCCAACCAATTAAAAATTTTCATTTATTTATTGTGAAAACCCATTTTTCTTGTGCAAGCATATAGGTTTCATTATGAAATGGGTAAATATAGGAGTGTAGTTTGCATTTTAATTCCATTCACATAGAATAATAACTTATGCATCACATTTGGGATTTATTGCAATTTATGTTTGTATTTACTCAATATGTTAAATGGGCAATATATGTATATATACACTAAACTGAAAACAGAAAAGGAGAAAGAGAGTTCGGCCAACCAGCCAGCCCGAGCCAGCCCGACCTTCCTCTCCTCATCTCACCGCGCGCGGCCCACGTCGCGGCTCGGCAGCGCACGCGCGCGACCGGCACACACGCGCTCGCGCTCGCGCTCGCTGCCAACCCGGCCCCGCCTGTCAGCCACTCTCGCCCCCACTGTTCTTCTTCCTCACGAAGGCGACGCGCCTGCCGGGGGTGTCGCACGAATGGCGTGACCCCGGTCCCACAGCCGACAGCATGGCAGAGCCCTGACCCCGCTGTCCCCCTCCTGTCCCCTCCTTTCTTGGCCGCCAAGCGAACCCGCGCCCATCCGGAGCCCTAGATCCACTCGAGCCACGGCCCTTCGATCGGTCGAGCGCAATCAGGACCGTACGCCATTGGAGCTGGCCAAGCTCGCCTATAAATTGGAGCACCCCGAAGCCCTACCCTCATTTCCCCTCGCCGCCACCGCAGCACAGACCGGCACACCGCACCAAACCGAGAGAAAGAGCGTAGGAGAAGGGCGGAGCAGAGGAGGAGAAGCTGCCGGTGCGCCGCCGCCGCGGAGCACGCCGGAGCCGGACACGGAGGAGAAGCCCGAGCTGCGGACGAGGAGCGGCACGGCACTGCGATCGCTCTGCACGGCTCCGACTCGCCACTGCACCGCCATCCTAGCTTCACCGACACCACGGTGAGCCACCGCACGCCATGTCCGAACCTTGCCCTGCTTTTGCCATGGCGTTCCACCCTCGGAACGCGCAGGCACGAGCCTATACCGGCTCGGGAAGATCACCTGCACCATGCACTCACTCGACCAGCCAAAACCCCCGGATTACAAGCTTGCTAGACCGAGAACGCAGCACGACGCGTTCTCGGCGGAGTGCGCTCACCACCGACGCGTTCCGACGCCGAATCACCCGTTCCGAGCAATCCGACTAGCACCCGTACAGGTTAGAACGTCGTGGAGCACCGCCACGACCCCCATGAGCTAGCTACGCGGATCTAAGCGCTAGAGGAAGCCTGAATCGCCTTGGCCGCGTGCGCCGCGACCTTACCGGAGCGCCGCCGCGAGCCGTAGCCAATAGAAGGTCATGCCGTGGCTAAGTTCGCCACCAGAGTGTTGTATGCCTCTCTGGCCTCATCAATTTGACAAGACCGCATTCGATTGAACCAATACTTGGTCGTAGCCGCGATGCCGCCTTCCGCCGTCGTCGGCGACACGCCGCCGCCACAACCGAGCACCTTGGAAAGCTCGGTAGCCAAAATTGGTAGTTGGTATACCATCGCCATAGACCCTGGACGCGTATACATCTCCTAGAAGACCTCCTTAGCCCCGCCGGAACCTCACCGTCGCGACGACATCGCCGCCGACAGGTTCCGCCTCGCCTAAATCCGTTCCGAGTACCCCCGGTCGCCTCGCGCTGCGAAGAAAGGCCGCCGAGGTTCGCCAAGTCTGCCTCGGCACCGCCGCTAGATAGCCGAGCCCTGTCTTGCCGAAATATGGCCATCGCCGCCCTGTCACCGACCGCCACACCGGAGAGACACCGCCGCCTTGAACAGACGCCCTGGAACCCTGCTAGCACCGAATTTCCGATTCGACCGAGCCTCCGCAGGAGACCTCGGGAGAACGGCACCCTCGGCACCCAAATGTCCGATTCGCCCGAGCCTCCGCAGGAGACCTCGGGAGAACGGCACCCTCGGGCACCCAAATTTCCGATTCGCCCGAGCCTCCGCAGGAGACCTCGGGAGAACGGCACCCTCGGGCACCCAAATTTCCGATTCGCCCGAGCCTCCGCGGGAGACCTCGGGAGAACGGCACCCTCGGGCGCACCAAATCTCCGATTCGCCCGAGCCTCCCCGGGAGAGCTCGGGAGAGCGGCACCCTCGGCGCCCCGAATCTCCGATTCGCCCGAGCCCCGCCGAGCTAAACCGAGCTACGCCGAGCTCCGCCGAGCTACCCCCGACCACCGCCGAGCTCCGCCGAGCTACCCCCAACCACAGCCGAGCTACCCCCGACCACTGCCGAGCCACGCCGAGCTACGCCAACTCCGGCAACTCTCTGGGAACCAGCATCGAACACCTGGTGGGCGACCATCAGGTCTGTGTTCTGATGAGGCGCCACATGCCGCACTACTGGACCCGCGCGCCACGTGGACCAATCCCGAGCTACCCCTGATTAACCGACCAGTTTTCCCATTTTTAGAAAATAGGATAATCTTCGGAAATTCATAACTTATTCATACGATGACCAAAAATTGCGCACCATATATCAAAATTCTCAGGAAAATGAGATCTACAATCTAAGACTATGTTTGTGTGCATTTGGCTCTTAATTTTATTGGATTTTTCTGAAATACTCTATAGGAGTCGCTGACGCGACTATTTCGTGTTCGATTTCAGAGCCGGAGGAGGATCTGACTAAGGAAGACGACCACGAGTACTTCCAAGAGCTAGGAGACGACTACGAAGGTGCCACGTCCCACCAAATCCTTAGATCCTATTACGCATTGCAAATGACATTGTTGCTATTGCTTTATGATTATGTATGGATTGGTTGCATGGTAGTATATTTGAATTACCTGCCTTGATAAGACTTTACCCTGCTATCCGCTGTTAGGTTCGCTGCTGCTTATTTTACTGTTACTCTTCCACTACTTACTACTTGCTATATGCTATGTGGTGGAATTGGGACGGTGTATAACTGATTATAACCACTGGGAGAGAGTGCTGCGTGCGTCTTGGGTGCGTGGTAAGGGTTGATGTCGACCAAGTGGGATGTGAGACGAGCCCATGGGGCAAGTCGTGCCGGGGGTGCAACCTGGGCATCCCCAAGCGAGATACCTGTGGCGGGTAAGGTTGTTGAGGAGGTTCCGGGTGGGATAGCCTTGGTGGTTTGAAGCCCGTGGACGGAGGTGCTGTGATGGCACGGGGAGAGTATCCCCTAAGTGGAGATGCCTGCTTGGTCAAACCTAGGATGGACTAGTTTCAGGTTCATGGGAATCCTTTTCTACTCACTCGCTTCTGATGGGCGGGAGACGGCTGGACTACTTGGTAGGACGGTGCCACTACTGCTAGGTTGAAAGGTGATAAGGGTGGGCGGAGACGGTCGATGGGTTCCCGTTCCGTTCTAGATGCACAGTACCACTGGATGGTCCCGGTACTGTGTCTCCCAGTCTCAGCATAACGGTGTAGGATCCGGAATATCCCAGGGCTGAGTGGTAGGGTGGCATCGACCTAGGCAAGCAAGCACCCGGAATTCTGCCTAGGTGTTTGCGCAACACCTATGATGGCTAATCTTGTGAGTAGTGAAACCTCTGCAGAGTGTACGGTTGATCGATCGATACATATGCCAACCTGTTGGCTATGGACCTTTCCTGTGAAGCTTCTACTAGTGTAGTGAGTGTTCTCTTCTCCCCCTGGATGACATTTTTCCGGCAGTGTACCCGTTGTGGTAGTGTGCCGCTGAGATAGGCCCGAGAGGGAGTTGGGCCTGTCGAATGAGAGTGAGGTGTGGGTATGTGAGGTGTGATGATGGGAAAAGGGATGATGGTGTTAACTGGTGATAAAACTTGACTAATTAAACATTGATTACAGCTGCATAGGAAAACCTCAGCCTATAGGTCTGCTTGTATAGCCTTGCATCCACTTTCCACAAAGCAAATGCTGCATAGGTGGGCTCCGTGGCCAGTACAAATCGTACTGATAAATTTGCTGTCAGGTGACGAGAATGAGTACGACTTCGAGGGAGATGATGACGAGGAATAGGGTCACGTGCTACACTCAAGTTGGCCGTGAAGGATGAATCGCTTCCGCATCTTCTAAAGCTTCTCTGATTGTTGATTCCGCCAGTGTGGCGATGTAATAAATATTTATGTAAGACTTATTTATCGTTGTATGGATCCTGGTGTCAACTGAGATATGGGTAATTTCATGGATTGTCCCAAGCAATCTGTTGAATTACAATTCGAGCCTGTGGATTTCCCTTCGTGGAAATCGAGGTCGTTTCAGTTGGTATCGGAGCCATACTTGACTGTAGGACGAGACCCATAGAAAATGGACGTTAGAATAGGAAGCCAGACTCTCTTTCGGTTATATTACCGACCTTGCATTCACTTTTTATGCAATGGCTTATCTAATACAAGGACCTGCTAATCCGTTTCTTGAAAAATTTGCAGATGACCAGCCTTGGACCACCACTTCGTCCACTGCACGACGGCACTATCGAGATTCCGATCAAATGGCTATTGACCTTATGCACCAGTAGCTTATGGGACCCTGCGTGGCCCTTAGACTAGTGATACCATGAGTTATCCTGTCATTGGCTATCTGCGCATAGCACGATCTTCTTAGCAGCTAGGAACATCCTTTATGTAATAATAACCATGTGATGAGTGACATTTGGATCTTATGCTTCTTATGGTTCTTTATGCTTCTTTGGTTGAGTGTAGGATAGCATGAAAAATGTTTTAATTCATTTAAATCGTTGAAAACATCTAACTCCTACTTAAACAACTACAAGATTATTACTGCACTGAGCACGTACCTAATAATTTCAGATGTCGATGAGGCGTTCTGCGCGTTTGGAGAACCGCCAGCCCTCCCCTGCGCCTGCGCCAGGACGTGGGTGTGGTCGCAACCGTGGACGCCCAGCTGGCAGACGTGCTGGAGTTAACCTGGAGGAAGAGCTGCGCCGGGCAGAGGATGCACCGCCAGTAATCAATCCGCCACCACAAGGCGAGAATGTGCCTCCGCCACCGCCGCCGCCACCGACGTTGGCGGAAGTGATGGCTCAGCAGACCCAGCTGCTGAATGCCATAGCTGCTGGGATGAACAGGCACCACGGGCCACCCCAGAATGACTTCCAAAGGAAACTGGAGGGTTTCCTGAAGCTGAGGCCACCTACCTTCGACGGGACCGACAGCGATCCTCTCGCTGCCGACGATTGGCTTAAGGAGATAGAGAAGAAGCTGGACCTGACCACTTGCTCCGACGAGGAGTGTGTTGGGATTGCTAGCCACCAGCTGACCGGTGCTGCACGGGCATGGTGGGACAACTACACCAGCGCTCACGAGGATCCAGCCCGCATTGACTGGGATGAGTTCACCGAGGCTTTCCGTGACCACCACATTCCTGAGGGAGTCATGGAGGCCAAGGAGAACGAGTTTCGCAACATCTCCCAGGGAGCTGACCGGATCCACGAGTACACCACCCGCTTCAACTGCTTGCTCCGCTACGCACCTACGTCTTGCGTGAGTTCCGAGAAGGAAAAGATGTACTACTACAGGAAGGGACTTCAGACCAAGATCAGGTTGGCTCTGTCAGGGAACAAGAGCTACACTCTGCGTGAGCTGATTGACCGCTGTATTGAGATCGAGAAGGATCGCATGGAAGCACGACTGGAATTCGAGGCCCAGAACAAGGGAAAGAAGCGCCGCTCTGAGGGACCCGCTCGCACTGCTCCACCCCAGAGACAGCGAACGGGTGCACCTCCGTCTTTTCGGACTCGCCAGGGACCTTCTTCGGGAATGAGCCGTGGTGGTACCAACAGCAGCAACTATCACCGCCCCGCTCAGACCTACCCTGCGCCGACTCGAGCTGTGCAGAACACACCCGCCCCCGCTACCAACACGCCAAGGACAAGCAATTGGAAGGCTCCTGCGACAGCTACAGCAGGCAGTGCGCCTTCACTTGCTTTGGATGCGGAAAGCCTGGACACCGTGTGGCTGTGTGCCCCGACCTCAACCGCGCACCAGCAGCTGCACAGGGCACACCGAACCGGGGATCCGCTACCCGTGGAAGACTGAACCACATGACCGCTGAGGAAGCTGAAGCTGCACCTGATGCTGTGTACGGTACGTTCCTAGTTCAGGGTAACATGGCTACAGTTCTGTTCGATTCGGGAGCTACATGTTCATACATTTCATCTGCATATGCACGTAAGCATAACATACCTGTAACCCCGAGAGCAAACCCCATCCTAACTAGCTCGCCCTTAGGAAGCGTTCACATATGTCACCGTTTGAAGCATTGTATGGGAGACCCTGTAGGACCCCACTAATGTGGTCAGAACCAGGTGAGAGGACATTCTTCGGTCCTGCTAAGATTGTGGAAGCAGAAGAAGGTGTTGCCCAAGTAAGAGAGAATTTGAGGATTGCACAGAGTAGGCAAAAGAGCTATGCAGATAGAAGACGTAGAAAGCTTGAGTTCGAGGTTGGGGATTATGTCTACCTCAAGGTATCTCCACTTCGTGGCACTGTCAGATTCCACATAAAAGGGAAATTGGCACCAAGATATGTTGGGCCATACAAGATCTGTAAAAGGGTTGGAAAGCTTGCTTACAAGCTGGAACTACCGGAGGAATTATCTGGAGTACACCCCGTGTTCCATGTCTCGCAATTAAGGAAGTGTTTGAAGCTTCCCGAGGAGCAAGTTCCTACGGATGCATTAGACCTGCAAGACACACTTGAATACAAGGAACATCCGATCAAGATCTTGGCACGGGATACCAAAGAGACGCGAAACAAAACCATTCCGATGTGCAAGGTACAGTGGAGCAATCACACTGAAAGGGAAACTACGTGGGAGAAGGAATCGGACTTGCGGATTATGTTTCCTTACCTCTTCGAAGGGTATGTTATCCCTGAATCTCGAGGTCGAGATCCTAATGAGGGGGGAGGACTGTAACAACCCTAAAAATCCACACAATCTAAAAATCCCAACCAATTAAAAATTTTCATTTATTTATTGTGAAAACCCATTTTTCTTGTGCAAGCATATAGGTTTCATTATGAAATGGGTAAATATAGGAGTGTAGTTTGCATTTTAATTCCATTCACATAGAATAATAACTTATGCATCACATTTGGGATTTATTGCAATTTATGTTTGTATTTACTCAATATGTTAAATGGGCAATATATGTATATATACACTAAACTGAAAACAGAAAAGGAGAAAGAGAGTTCGGCCAGCCAGCCAGCCCGAGCCAGCCCGACCTTCCTCTCCTCATCTCACCGCGCGCGGCCCACGTCGCGGCTCGGCAGCGCACGCGCGCGACCGGCACACACGCGCTCGCGCTCGCGCTCGCTGCCAACCCGGCCCCGCCTGTCAGCCACTCTCGCCCCCACTGTTCTTCTTCCTCACGAAGGCGACGCGTCTGCCGGGGGTGTCGCGCGAATGGCGTGACCCCGGTCCCACAGCCGACAGCATGGCAGAGCCCTGACCCCGCTGTCCCCCTCCTGTCCCCTCCTTTCTTGGCCGCCAAGCGAACCCGCGCCCATCCGGAGCCCTAGATCCACTCGAGCCACGGCCCTTCGATCGGTCGAGCGCAATCAGGACCGTACGCCATTGGAGCTGGCCAAGCTCGCCTATAAATTGGAGCACCCCGAAGCCCTACCCTCATTTCCCCTCGCCGCCACCGCAGCACAGACCGGCACACCGCACCAAACCGAGAGAAAGAGCGTAGGAGAAGGGCGGAGCAGAGGAGGAGAAGCTGCCGGAGCGCCGCCGCCGCGGAGCACGCCGGAGCCGGACACGGAGGAGAAGCCCGAGCTGCGGACGAGGAGCGGCACGGCACTGCGATCGCTCTGCACGGCTCCGACTCGCCACTGCACCGCCATCCTAACTTCACCGACACCACGGTGAGCCACCGCACGCCATGTCCGAACCTTGCCCTGCTTTTGCCATGGCGTTCCACCCTCGGAACGCGCAGGCACGAGCCTATACCGGCTCGGGAAGATCACCTGCACCATGCACTCACTCGACCAGCCAAAACCCCCGGATTACAAGCTTGCTAGACCGAGAACGCAGCACGACGCGTTCTCGGCGGAGTGCGCTCACCACCGACGCGTTCCGACGCCGAATCACCCGTTCCGAGCAATCCGACTAGCACCCGTACAGGTTAGAACGTCGTGGAGCACCGCCACGACCCCCATGAGCTAGCTACGCGGATCTAAGCACTAGAGGAAGCCTGAATCGCCTTGGCCGCGTGCGCCGCGACCTTACCGGAGCGCCGCCGCGAGCCGTAGCCAATAGAAGGTCATGCCGTGGCTAAGTTCGCCACCAGAGTGTTGTATGCCTCTCTGGCCTCACCAATTTGACAAGACCGCATTCGATTGAACCAATACTTGGTCGTAGCCGCGATGCCGCCTTCCGCCGTCGTCGGCGACACGCCGCCGCCACAACCGAGCACCTTGGAAAGCTCGGTAGCCAAAATTGGTAGTTGGTATACCATCGCCATAGACCCTGGACGCGTATACATCTCCTAGAAGACCTCCTTAGCCCCGCCGGAACCTCACCGTCGCGATGACATCGCCGCCGACAGGTTCCGCCTCGCCTAAATCCGTTCCGAGTACCCCCGGTCGCCTCGCGCTGCGAAGAAAGGCCGCCGAGGTTCGCCAAGTCTGCCTCGGCACCGCCGCTAGATAGCCGAGCCCTGTCTTGCCGAAATATGGCCATCGCCGCCCTGTCACCGACCGCCACACCGGAGAGACACCGCCGCCTTGAACAGACGCCCTGGAACCCTGCTAGCACCGAATTTCCGATTCGACCGAGCCTCCGCAGGAGACCTCGGGAGAACGGCACCCTCGGCACCCAAATGTCCGATTCGCCCGAGCCTCCGCAGGAGACCTCGGGAGAACGGCACCCTCGGGCACCCAAATTTCCGATTCGCCCGAGCCTCCGCAGGAGACCTCGGGAGAACGGCACCCTCGGGCACCCAAATTTCCGATTCGCCCGAGCCTCCGCGGGAGACCTCGGGAGAACGGCACCCTCGGGCGCACCAAATCTCCGATTCGCCCGAGCCTCCCCGGGAGAGCTCGGGAGAGCGGCACCCTCGGCGCCCCGAATCTCCGATTCGCCCGAGCCCCGCCGAGCTAAACCGAGCTACGCCGAGCTCCGCCGAGCTACCCCCGACCACCGCCGAGCTCCGCCGAGCTACCCCCAACCACAGCCGAGCTACCCCCGAGCACTGCCGAGCCACGCCGAGCTACGCCAACTCCGGCAACTCTCTGGGAACCAGCATCGAACACCTGGTGGGCGACCATCAGGTCTGTGTTCTGATGAGGCGCCACATGCCGCACTACTGGACCCGCGCGCCACGTGGACCAATCCCGAGCTACCCCTGATTAACCGACCAGTTTTCCCATTTTTAGAAAATAGGATAATCTTCGGAAATTCATAACTTATTCATACGATGACCAAAAATTGCGCACCATATATCAAAATTCTCAGGAAAATGGGATCTACAATCTAAGACTATGTTTGTGTGCATTTGGCTCTTAATTTTATTGGATTTTTCTGAAATACTCTATAGGAGTCGCTGACGCGACTATTTCGTGTTCGATTTCAGAGCCGGAGGAGGATCTGACTAAGGAAGACGACCACGAGTACTTCCAAGAGCTAGGAGATGACTACGAAGGTGCCACGTCCCACCAAATCCTTAGATCCTATTACGCATTGCAAATGACATTGTTGCTATTGCTTTATGATTATGTATGGATTGGTTGCATGGTAGTATATTTGAATTACCTGCCTTGATAAGACTTTACCCTGCTATCCGCTGTTAGGTTCGCTGCTGCTTATTTTACTGTTACTCTTCCACTACTTACTACTTGCTATATGCTATGTGGTGGAATTGGGACGGTGTATAACTGATTATAACCACTGGGAGAGAGTGCTGCGTGCGTCTTGGGTGCGTGGTAAGGGTTGATGTCGACCAAGTGGGATGTGAGACGAGCCCATGGGGCAAGTCGTGCCGGGGGTGCAACCTGGGCATCCCCAAGCGAGATACCTGTGGCGGGTAAGGTTGTTGAGGAGGTTCCGGGTGGGATAGCCTTGGTGGTTTGAAGCCCGTGGACGGAGGTGCTGTGATGGCACGGGGAGAGTATCCCCTAAGTGGAGATGCCTGCTTGGTCAAACCTAGGATGGACTAGTTTCAGGTTCATGGGAATCCTTTTCTACTCACTCGCTTCTGATGGGCGGGAGACGGCTGGACTACTTGGTAGGACGGTGCCACTACTGCTAGGTTGAAAGGTGATAAGGGTGGGCGGAGACGGTCGATGGGTTCCCGTTCCGTTCTAGATGCACAGTACCACTGGATGGGCCCGGTACTGTGTCTCCCAGTCTCAGCATAACGGTGTAGGATCCGGAATATCCCAGGGCTGAGTGGTAGGGTGGCATCGACCTAGGCAAGCAAGCACCCGGAATTCTGCCTAGGTGTTTGCGCAACACCTATGATGGCTAATCTTGTGAGTAGTGAAACCTCTGCAGAGTGTACGGTTGATCGATCGATACATATGCCAACCTGTTGGCTATGGACCTTTCCTGTGAAGCTTCTACTAGTGTAGTGAGTGTTCTCTTCTCCCCCTGGATGACATTTTTCCGGCAGTGTACCCGTTGTGGTAGTGTGCCGCTGAGATAGGCCCGAGAGGGAGTTGGGCCTGTCGAATGAGAGTGAGGTGTGGGTATGTGAGGTGTGATGATGGGAAAAGGGATGATGGTGTTAACTGGTGATAAAACTTGACTAATTAAACATTGATTACAGCTGCATAGGAAAACCTCAGCCTATAGGTCTGCTTGTATAGCCTTGCATCCACTTTCCACAAAGCAAATGCTGCATAGGTGGGCTCCGTGGCCAGTACAAATCGTACTGATAAATTTGCTGTCAGGTGACGAGAATGAGTACGACTTCGAGGGAGATGATGACGAGGAATAGGGTCACGTGCTACACTCAAGTTGGCCGTGAAGGATGAATCGCTTCCGCATCTTCTAAAGCTTCTCTGATTGTTGATTCCGCCAGTGTGGCGATGTAATAAATATTTATGTAAGACTTATTTATCGTTGTATGGATCCTGGTGTCAACTGAGATATGGGTAATTTCATGGATTGTCCCAAGCAATCTGTTGAATTACAATTCGAGCCTGTGGATTTCCCTTCGTGGAAATCGAGGTCGTTTCATCCAGGGCTTTGATATTTGTCGTATTAACCCGGACCCGACACTCTACGCAATCCAAGGCAAGCCCCGGTGCATTTGCCCCTCCTTGTATTTAAAATATTTTATCACTTGAGTTAAACTACTGCATTAGGTTAATAGGAGTTGAGTGTTAACCTATTGATGCATTACCTTTCCTTAACCACTAATTACACTCGATAACCTGGTTTATTTAAAATAATGAAAAATGCTTAGCCCCACTTAATTGAATTAGAATTTGCTTAAATTGCTATTTTGAAATATGATGATATGCAAACAAAGAATCATTACTTGGGATTGGTATTGTTCTCGTTGTTGGTGGTGTACTTGGCCAATCCATTGTCATCAACGGGGATGGGTTCCGGGTGGTGGCCGTATGTTTGGGTTAGAGTCCCAACTTATAGTCACCAGCGGAAAAGGGATGTAAAAACTGGGTGGTCACCAGTGTACTTGGGTTAGAGTCCCAATGCATGGTTTCTAACGGAAAAGTTTTAGGGACCATTCGTTGTCGGTATGCTGTGATCGAGACTTTGCAACTAGCCACATACTACGGAAAGCCCTATCTCCGGTAGCTCTATTGCTTGAACCGACAACCACGCACTGGGAGTGGAGAGATGGCGAGAGTAGCGTGTACCCTCGTGGCCGTCGTGCCTGGAGAGGAGAGGAGTACTGTGCTCTCGGGTGGCGCAGGACCGGTTCGGGGATAGAAAAGCCGTGGTATACGGGGTTGGTATATGCAAGCTTAGGTGCTACATATGCAGTGTGGATAGGGATCCCCAGCTGGGTACTAATCGATTCGAATCATCGTTGCTCTTCGGTTCTCAGCCTGCATTCCTGAGTCTCATTCCTTTTTCTTAGTCGGGTATGTCTTCTATTCGAAGGATCGTTGACTCCGGTGAACGCCACTACATCCGCCGCCGTCATCACGCTCATCACTCCGCTCCGCCTCGGTCTCAACCATCCTTCGGTTTGGTCTCGTGGTGAGCTCCTGGACCTTCCCGACCCAATTTTCTATTCGCTACCACACCGACGAGGTCGGAACAGAGCTACCGTACCACCGCATCCGCCATGGACGGGCTTGAGCTCGTCGGAGGCGAGTAGTGTTCGGCCTAGGTGTCTTGGGCAGTCCGCTAGGTGCTAGGGTTCAGGTTGGCGCAGTCGGTTCCGCCGTTGAGGTCGCCGGCGGCGAGGTTCCGGCAGGCCGACACAGTCACGCGCGCGCGGGAGGCGTGCATGGGGTTGGGGAAGGAGCTGACAGGCGGGGTCCGCCTGTCAGCGTCCTCGCTGGCGTCGGCGCGGGTAGGCTGGCTCGGGCGGGTGAGCTGGACCGGTCCGGTGTCCACTGGGCCGATTGGGCTGATTTCAGTTTTTCATTTTTCCGAGCGAGTAAATGGACTTTTCTATTTTTATTGTTAAGGAATAGTGCTCCCATTTCATCTTTTTTTAGGAATATTTTTACTATTCCTAAAATTACCAAAATTTTTGTGCATGCTCTCTGTAACTTATAATAATTAATAAAAATATTTAAAGTATATGTTTAACAGTTTCTGTAGTAGTTAAAAATCGCTAAATTAAATTAAAAATGCAAATTTGAGCAATTTTAATTAATTCTCTATAATTCCAAAAATCATGAAAATTGGTTTGGTACTATTTTAGGTAAAGATCTATCTGTTGGTAAAGTTTGGTGCCAAATGAAAATAGTTTAGTTGTTTATTAATTAAATGTTTGATTAATTGGTTAATAAAAGGATAGGAAACAAAGATAAATATGATAGTGTGTGATTTTTGGATTGATTGAGGTTTTAGGTCAATCACCCTTATGACCTAGGACAGGGTGGAATGGAAAAGTCATGGTTAGCTTGAGGTAGGGTTATGACCACGAGTGTAGTATTTATTATCGAATCTTGTCCGTCATTTCATGTTGCATCGCATTGAAGCATTCATCATTGCATGCGTATATTGACCGGCAACGACGGAGTCCAAGCCGAGGTTCCTGCTGCGGAGGTGGTTCCTGAGGAGATCCAGGGCTTTGATATTTGTGGTACTGACCCGGACCTGACACTCTACGCAATCCAAGGCAAACCCCGGTGCATTTGCCCCTCCTTGTATTCCAATGTTTTATCACTTGAGTTAATCTACTGCATTAGGTTATTAGGAGTTGAGTGAATAAACTATTGGTGCATTACCTTTTCTTGACCACTGATTATACCCGAGAACCCAATTTATTTAAAATATTAAAAAATTGCTTAGCCCTGCTTAATTGAATTAGATTTGCATAAATGCTATTTTAAATTATAATGATATGCAAAGGATGAACCATTAATTGGGATTGGTATGGTCCTCGTTGTTGGCGGTGTACTTGGCCAGTCCATTGTCATCGATGGGGATGGGTTTCCGTGTGGTGGCCGTATGTTTGAGTTAGAGTCCCAACTTATAGTCGCCAGCGGAAAAGGGATGTGAAAACCGGGTGGTCTCCAGTGTACATGGGTTAGAGTCCCAATGCATGGTTTCCAACGAAAAAGTTTTAGGGACCGTTCGTTGTCGGCCTGTTGTGATCGAGACTTTGCAACTAGCCACATACTACGGGAAGCCCTATCTCCGGTAGCTCTATTGCTTGAACCGACAACCACGCACTGGGAGTGGAGAGATGGCGAGAGTAGCGTGTATCCTCGTGGTCGTCGTGCCTGAAGACAAGAGGAGTATTGTGCTCTCGGGTGGCGCAGGACCGGTTCAGGAATAGAAAAGCCGTGGTAGACGGGGTTGGTATATGCAAGCTTAGGTGCTACGTATGTAGTGTGGTTAGGAATCCCCAGCTGGGTACTAATCGATTCGAATCATCGCTGTTCCTCGGTTATGGAGACTTGATCCACTGACTTGCATCGAAAAGTGGTTCGGAACTAGGATGTTTTGAAAATGAATAAGTAATTGGATTTGAAAGTGAAAGAAATGTGAACTATTGGTATTGATTAATAATAATATTGAGTAAAATATTGAAAACATGATATAGTAATGATTTTCTGTAAAATACCTTGACTCTTACTAAAGCTTTACCTTGACTACCCTCAGCCTGCATTTCTGAGTCTCATTCCTTTTTCTTAGTCAGGTAAGTCTTGCGGAGTACCCCAGTACTCAGGGTTTGTTAACCTCGTTGCAGGTAGTCAGCAGCAGGAGGTCTGTCTTGCCTCTTGCTGCATGACCATCATCCAGGATAGCGAGGAAGAGTGAAGTGGACCCATGGGCAGGGTCCGTGTTCTTACCTATCTTATTATGTTATGATGTTGTTCTACTACTGCTACAACTATTTGAACTATGGTCTGTAATAACTGCATTTGAATTCTATTTAAACAAGCAGTTTGTAATCTAAGTACTATTTAATCTTGCGCACTTTTACTCTGATGTATTTTATTTTGAAATGTTGTAATTCTGTAATGACTTCGCAATGGGATCCTGTTGGAGAAACGAGTGCTGATGTAACCCGGCAGGGCTGTCTAGATCATCTGGGACACGGGCCTAGCTGTCAGAGGTCATTAGTGACAATGACAGATGCCTGTGGGCCATGTGATTTAGGCGATTATGTTACAGTAAGCCTTCGACCAGGCGGGGGACACGTCGCCGCTCCTCGCCGTCCTCGCGCTACTCGGAATAAGCCTCCGACCAGGCGGGGGACTCGTCGCCGCTCGCCGTCCACGCGCTGCTCGGACACCGTCTCCGACCACGCTGGGGACTCGTCGTCGCTCTCGTCGTTCTCGCGCTGCTCGGACTCTGTCTCCGACCACGCTGGGGACTCGTCGCCGCTCCTTGCCATCCTCGTCGTCGCCATCGACCACGATGGGGTCTCGTCGCCAAGCTATCAAGTCACTCCACGCTGTTCGGATTAGGGTGCTGATCTTGGGCAGCACATCGGGGGTCTTGATATGTGCCTCGCTGTGCTCGGGGAGTACATCATTGCCTGTTCGGAAGATTTTTTTCCTGAGCACTTGATGTGCTCGGGGACTACGTCATCGCCTCGTTCGGAAGATTTTTTTCCCGATCACTTGCTGTGCTCGGCGACTTCGTCAACACTTCACATGATTAACAATGATAAAGATTTTGACCCTGACAGCATGTGACTACGTCACCTACTATCAGGCTCGGGGACTAAGTGGATACACTTCACCTAACGGTGAAGGAATTGGTTCTGGCGAACCAAAAGTGGATACACTTCACCAAAGAGAAGCTCTTTTTCAAATTTTTTCTGAGCTCCTTACATCCGTCTGGTCAAGCAACTCTGAAGATCTGCACCTCCCGACGAATGCAAGGCGCTCGGGGACTAGCTGTGGGGATATAAACCCCGGTACCACAAAACAAGACATGGGCCGCACCATCAAAGCGGGCCCGGCCCAGAAGACAAAGATGTGTGGCGCAAGGCTGCACCGCACGGTTATTGTACCAACTTGGATAGTTTACTTATAACCTTGTCCCTTCAGACCATATAAGGAGGGGCAGGGATAGATACCAAAAACTAGATCACATCTCATCTACAAGCAATACAATACAACAACACACAGGACATAGGGCATTACGCCTCGCGGCGGTTTGAACCTGTATAAATCTTGTGTCTTGCACTTGCTGCGCAACTCTCGCTCGTCTCAGGCGCACCTTCATCGATCATCTACTACCTTGGGCATACCCCTCGGTAGACTATCGCCGGCATTCCGTTGACAATGCTTTCATGCCTTCCTAGTACACATGCTTTCAAACAAAAATTCTCCTCCGGACTAGACAAAACTGCTCTAACTTTCAAACTTACCCATTTTACCTTTAACTACGGGGCTTTACAGCTTTCGCATAAGTCTTGAGCAATCAAAAAAATAGAACAATCAAGTCAAGCACTATGTCTCAAATTCTTCACAGTACCAATATTCCGGAGTTTTGCAAGTTTTCAAAATAAAACTCAGAGCTTAATTGCATGACACCCTCAAGTCTCTTGATATGTGGTATTTATGGATCTCACTGAGACATTAATGATGTTATGTCTTCCTACAACTAAGGATTATAGTGAAGCTTATAGGAGTGGCAATAACAAGGATGAGCACACTTGCAGTTCATATATTGTAAAGTCAAACAATGGATCCACAGAGACTCAAGTCATACAATCAAACCAAAATGTGCATGTGTATGGAATATGGTGGATAGGTGTATATATGGTGGCTAATCCTAATTCTACTTTGCTCTTTTGAAAATGATTTACTCTCCTTTTTGGAACTTAGAACTTTCGTAGGAAACATGGGCTATCTTTTATTCTCTCTTTTTTTTCAGGGAGGCGGGCATCTAAGTACCCATTGTTTTAATTGCTGGGACACTTGTCCATCTTTTACTCCCTTTTCTTCTTCTTCTCTTTTCTTAATACTTTTGCATAGCCACATGCATCATTTGAATATAAATAAATGGAGAAATAATGATAAGAACTTTAGAGTAATTAAACAGGGGCTGTCCTATGGGGTATATATTTTTAGGTGTTTACTCCAGTGCAAGAAAAAATATTTTTAAGGTGGATCTGGATGAAAGTGGAAGATGATTGCGCTTACTCCCAGGATAGGAATAATGCATATGTGGGTGGAGTGTGTAAGTGATCTTGATTTTAAAAGCATGACAAGACTCACATAAGGTATACAACTAAGGTTGACTAAACTCAATGCAAAGCAAGTAGCATAAATATGCAAAGGTTTTTCCTAACTCTAAATGTATTATATATGGTTTTGGTAAAAATTCACACTTTGTCATACAAGAGCTCATCATGTAAGATTTTAAGTTTAAAATAAATCTCCAGAACTTAGTAATGTTAGGAATAAGGTAAATAGCAGCTCAAACCTTCATGTATCATATCAATCAATCACCTAGACTTAGCTCAAGCATATGCCTCTACAAGTTTTAGGTTCAGAGTAAATTCTTAAGTCAAAACAGTAGTATCCAAAACTCTTGAGAATTTAAGGTTAAAAATTAGACACTTGAAAGGAATTACGGCAGAGCAACTATTCATCATCTCCAAGATAAAATTTTAATGTTCTCCGGTTTTCATTTGACTCTAACCGACTGACCACAGACACACTCTAAGACCACTCTAATATATAGCTAAGTTTTTATTTGGCTTTCAAATTTTATCTTACTAGCTAACTCACGCGAAAAAAAGTGATATAATAATAAGATGGAAAACTTATACTTAGCTGGATTTTAAATGGAGGGTGCCCTCCCCCAAGCTAAATGTTTGACAGGGTCTTTGATGTTGCAAATTGGGAGATCCTTCTAGGAGCAGATGTATCGGCAGTGTAAGGGCGTCAGGTTGACTAGCTCTTTGATCTTGTATATTCCTGTGAAACTCAATTGCCAACAAAAATACCAAATCTCATGGAGAAGGGTTAGGTTTAGTACCACTCCATGGTAAGTGATTGATTTTATATTTCCAGCAGAAGTTTAATCTTCTTTACCCAATTAGAAAACTTCTCTAAGAGTGCGGACCTTTATGTGCCCACATATTTTTTGTTTTTTCCTAAAAAGTGTGGACCTTCATGTGCCCACATATTTTTGGTATCTTTAGATACTCTTATGATACTATTGTGAACCTTCATGTGCTCATATATTTTTGGTATTTTATGACTTTATAAAATAGACTCGATAATCGCATAGGTATAGTTACCTGATAATTACGGGATGCTCCTCCCCAAGCTAGATGTTTGCAATACTTCGATGGTCTTTAGAGCAAGCTTGTCAGCAGTAGTCCTAGTGGGCTCCACTGATGAACTCACTCCTCACACATAGTGTTATCCTGTATAATTATACTCCAACAACAAAAACCAAAACTCGAGGCTCGAATGTGATAAGGGGGTTAGCGGTCAGCCAATAAGTAATTGATTATTCTTTTGAGTTGATTTCAATTGACAGATTCTAACAGGATTCTTTTTAGGATTTTCTGATTTTCTTATGCAGAAAAGTAAATATGTATGCATGGTATATATTTTATTTTTATGCCACCACGGAGAATATTTATTCTCATAGGGCTTAGGATTTTCATAATGCAAGAAAGTAAATACAGATACTATTATCATTTTTTATGCCACTACAGTAAATACTCCTACAGGGTTACCATAAGTTTATTCACGTGGGGCTTTAATATTTTGTGATGCAGTAAATAAGACAATAAAGTTTTTTCTTTTTCTTTTGACATGCATAAAGATGAATATGCTAAAGTAAAATTACTAATGTAAATTATGAATACTAATTAATTAGATAACTACCATATTACCTTATGGCAAAGGTGCGGGATTTAAAGTCTACCGACAGGACTTTTTTTTCCACTCTTGTGTATCTCTCTGTCTTAGAGATGGAGGTCTTGATGGTTACACCCCTTGTGATGATGATGTCACTTTTATCCTTTGTTTGGCCAGCAGGTTGGAGTAGAGCATTAATAGTTGGATCTGGCAGCATATTGCTCAGTGTGCATGTTCGCAGAACTTCCACTTGTGGAATTTTGGGAATTAACAATCTTTGCTCGAAGTGTTGTCCTGTTTGTAAAACCAAGATAGAGATCAAGTGCATGGGCTCTGTTGGTGGAAAAACACCAACAGAACCAAATCTATTTCTTTATTTATTCTTCTCTAGCCTTAGGCACATTGGACAAGACGAAATTCGTGTTGCATAATTTGTTTACTTATGACATGAGTGGTAAGATCAGAAGATTAAGCATTTATGTTGCATTTAAGTTCATATGGCAGAAAAGATTTAAATTGGTTAACCAATGGAAGGGTTGTCTATCTCTATATAAATTTTCACATGAGTATGACTATCATCTTCCAAATATAAAATACAATGTTTTAGCACATTTGGTTAAGACTGAGATCAAAAGAATGGTGCCATGAACAATCTTAAAGGACAAAGCATGTTGAGTTAATTAGGTTAATCAATTAAAGCTGTAACTCTAACATGTTTGCATCTTCATTTATGTGCATACCAAGATCAAGAGGAAAATAGTGACCGCTTACCTTAAGATAGTCCTTTCCTTCTCTTGCATCTTGAGTTGTTCATGAGCATCTTGTCTCCTTTGTTTCTTATCCTCTTTGCCATCTTTTGCTTCTTTGATCTTATGACACCTTGTGAGTCCATTCATTATTATGCCTGCAATAGATTAGTGGACAACACATACCCGAAGGAATGTACAATTTTGGAACATAGGTTGTTTGTCCAGAATCATGTTCCATCTATGCTATTAAGAAGATAGGGTTGATATTATGTTAGCATAGATCATGTTCTATACCGGCATGGCTTGAGTCCAAGTAACTTGTAGTAGAAGATAAAGTGAATGAATCATTAATACTCACAGTTCTTCTATCTATAATGAATGAGCTATGTCTTCCTCTGCAAAGTTATGGAAGTTCAGCATGTGCCCTGTCTCATCTCCTATTTGAATTCACCTCATGACATACCCAAAATAATTTTGAAAGTTTTCTATAGGGGTTAGTCCAACAAAATATCCAATGTCTACTACAGCAATTTCTAGTTCAATAACCAAACCAAACTCCATGTTTAATTTTAGTTAAGGAAGGCTAGTTAACCTAAGCACTACGCTTAATTTAAATGCCAATGGAAGTATTTACAGTACTTCCAAACCAAATCTTACTATAACAGAGAAAGGTGAAATAAAAGCACTTATAGAGATTTATCCTTTTAGAGATGAAAAGGCGAACAATTGAACATGGATTAAAAAGTAGATACAAGCAATATTATCAACATAGGATTTTCTAAATAAGAACATTCCCCCAAGCTTGAATTTTTGCAAAGCAAAGTTATGTTTGGATGGATATAATTCAATATTGCATGATGATTGGTTGGACATACCTTGCGTTGTTACTCTTCTACTTCAAACCTGAAATGGTTAGTGACAAAAATACCCGAGGGAATATTTTTTTAATTATAATTCTATACTCAATTCATAAGGGTATTATAGTAAAATTAAAGGTGCAAGCTCAATTTATTTTTTTCAAGAGTGATTATTTTAGGACATAAATTCTTAGGAAACCTTCTAATTATTGTACTTTAAGTCTAAGAAGTGGTTCCCTCTAGAACATCAGCTTTTGTGCACATATCTCAAGATTACAACGAGATCTGCAATATTTATGATAAACATATGCATCAACAACTACCCTTTCGAAAAATTTATGAACAGGTAGAATGAGGGGGTTGAAGATCTCGTGTGTGATAATGTTAGAGAGACCAATTGATCCAGGAGATTTCTCATATGAGCATGGATTCGATGAGGTGTTAATGAAGTAATTCCCATGCTCATTGATGTGATCTCCCTTTTCAAACTCCAAGGGTGTTTCTTCACGGATGTCTATAGGCAACAAGTTTGTCTCTATTATTTCATGTCTACAACATTCATTGGATGTTTTATTTTCTAGGATTTCGCATGGATTGGTGTCTCTAAGTTTGGTCTCGTCTAAGGCTTTCTCTAAATTTGGATGAGTTATGTTTACTACAGAAATTGATTTAAGCTCACCATTTGAATCTAGACCAAGTTTAGATGCTAGTACTAAGGCTTCGTCCTCTTCCATACATTCCTTGACAATAGCGTATGTGTTTCTAGTATGTTCTATGCATTTCTGCCATTGTCGTAGCTCTTCTTGGTCATTCAAATAATCTTCATGACTTCCATTTTTGGGATGTCATAATGGGCTCTTAGGGTCATTATGAGACTTAGGAGAGAGAGCATTAAAAGGATCATCAGGGTTAAGGATGGATTTAGAGATGGGTTTAGATGAGGTATTTAATGTGGGCATAGAAGGGGAGAAGATTGAATTGATTCCTATGTGGCTTGGCTCTCCTTCTATAGCATCACTAGACATGCCATCCTTACATTCTTCCTAATGTCTTTCAGGGGGGAAAGGAAGTTGACGATATTTTTTCCAAGATGCTCTTTCGAGAAGATCTGATGTACATTGATTGATAAGCATCTTAACTAATTGGAAGTCTAAATCATTAAAGTGGGGTTTCGATGGTTTAGAATTGACAGCTAAATCTTAGGATTGGAGTGGTTGTGTTTTAGCTACCAAAGCTTCCTCTGCTTGTTCGGGGTATGATTTCTTCTCTTCCTTGTGGAGCTCGGAATTAGCTAGAGCGACCTTGTTGATCATGGCTCTTGCTTTACTTATAGCTAAATAAGGAAAGGCCCCACCAAAGAATAAATCAAGGGATTCCATAGAGTTCTTGGTAAGACTCAAATAAAAATGTTGAATAAGCACGGGGTCCGGAAAACCAAGGTCAGGGCCAGATGTAACAACTTTATTAAAACGATCCCATGATGTACTAAGAGATTCTTATTCTAGTTGCTTAAAAGTTAGAACCTCTTTTCGAAGGTTAACTACTCTATGGATGGGAAAGAAATATAAACAAAATTCAGAGCATAAAGTTTCCCAATCACTTCGCATACTTCCTACGGCTCGATTATACCAATGTTTAGCTCCTCCAGTCAAAGAGAACGGAAAAAGCTTCCATCTTAAAGTCTTATCAGATATGCCAGCAATGTGCAAGCATGCACAGATCTGCTTGAATTCTCGTAGGTGTAAGTATGAGTTTTCGTTTCCTTCTCCCGAGAAGAGTTTATCTCAAATCATATTAATTATACATGGGCGTAGCTCAGAGACAGGTGTTATGATAGGCTCTACAGATTTTGGTGCCCCGAAACTTTTGCGCATACCAAATAGATAGATAGGCGTGGAATTTAAAGCATCCACAAGGATGAACATAAAATGATGAAAATATAGGGATAAAATAGAAAAGATAAAAGTATAATACAAGATTAAGCTAAACTAAGTCAAAATCAGCAAACCGTTCCCCGGCAACGGCGCCAAAAATACTTGTTGGTATAAATTAACTGCACTCTATTAAATAAGATTGTATTCAGATTATCCGCAAGCACATAGATAATATACCGCTGTCACATTTTACCCGGAGGTTTTAAATATCATATCAACTGGGAACAGTAGGTGATAATGACCAAGCCGATGAACTTAACCCTACATGTAGGCTAGATAATATTAAGAAAGAGGAAATAGCTAATGACTATCTAGTTCCAACTACCGGTAAACTTTGAATAATATCGTTCTAACTGGGCAGTGACATGAATAAGAGGCGAAATCAGAGTTCCCTCCTACCAGACACTTATACACCTATCGATCCTATCAACGGGAAGTGGACTACAGAGGACTCAACGCAGTTGTCACCTACGCAATCTACCACTATCCGGCCAATCAGGGGACATTCACAAGTAAACCTAGCCTAGGCACCAAGCCTACACTACGAAATACTACTTCAATCTATAGGGTCCTAAAGATCAAAGCACTCAATATGAGTTGCGAACTTAAGAACGAATAAGAACAAATGCTTACTTGAATCAGGCGTTGAATACAAAAGTACCTCAGAACGCAGCTCCGAGCGAGGAAGCTGAATCCAGAAGAATACAGCCACGAACAAGCACCGACAGGCCAGAACACCTCCAGAATCTCTACTCTCCTACTCCATATCTCTAAACTCTAAACAAGACTAGATCTAGATGAACTAGTCTCTCCTAATTGCTACAACTAGATGAACTAGAACTAGATCAATTAGAGGGAGCCTAACCCTAATTTATATAGAGAATATGAAGCATCGGGGTGTAGAATGCCTCTAGGAGGGGCCTTGGGGCGTCATTATATAGGCCGAGGTGGAGTAGGGGGCAAGGAACCACCACGTCATCGATCCGCGTCTCATGTTACGTGCATCGTCGGATCAAACCAACTTTAGATCGATGGAGAGATGCTTTACTTGGGTGCCAAGGAAGCGTGGGAGGAAGATTCCAGAAGGCGGGGCCCGAGACCTGGCAGGGGGGTGCCGGCCGGCCCCACCCTAGGGCCGGCCGGCCCCACCTGGTGGGGTCCGGGGCTCCGGTTGCTCGGGTGTGTTCCAGAGGCTTCTAGTGTTCTCGTGATGATGTTTCCTTCGCGGTTAAGTTTCGTGTCTTTAATGCTCTTTAACCCTTCTTTTATGCTTTTCTGGAATAGCCCCTGAAAAATACAGAACATGCAAAACTCGTAAAAATTGTCAGTTAAAACCCCAGATTAGTATGTATTCATGTGTCCTTTCATGTCTAAAGTTCTAATAAAAGTTGACGTTATCCACCGTCAACACTTGACATTGGTTGTCAATTAGCCACCGAACCACCGAGTAGTGGTCGACAGAACGAGGACATAGCGTGCCGGCTTGCATGTGAACCTCGGGGATAAATCGTTGTTCCTCTTGTGTTGATCATTGGATTTCATTGGACCATCACCTTCGAGTGTTTTGGTATATCTTTCGGTGATTGGCTATCTACACTACTCGGCGGTATAATCACTTTCTACCTATCCCTTTACTTTGAGCACTTAACTTGTTTAGTGGTAGTACTTTTGTAGTTTGTTTGTCCACCTAAGAGTAAAGTAGTTGCAACCTAGGCTAGCTTGTGTGTGCTTCTAGAGACATACCTAGAACAGTTAGGAAGGCTTGCATTTTTGAGTAGGCTAGCGCAATACTCGCTTCGCCGTTGTTATTACTAATCCGTTGGTCAAGTGTTGTTTTGTAGATTTTTAAAATAGGCTATTCACCCCCCTCTAGCCTCTTGGACCTATCAAGTGGTATCAGAGCCGTGGTCACCATTGTTGTAAGGCTTAACATCCTTCGGTGTCTAAATGGCTCACAACAACTTGATGGCACAAGCTATGGGTATTGGAAGAAGCAAATGAAAGCTCATTTGAAATCAATGAATAGAAAGATGTGGGAAATTATGGAGAAAGATTTTGTTATGCTTGATGTGAATGATCCCACTCCAAGAGAAGAAGAAAAGCTCCAATTTAATGACATTGCTCTCAACATAATATATAGTGCACTTGATGAGAAAGTGTTTGAGCAAATCAAAGATTTGGAATTTGCTCATGAGGTGTGGAAGAGATTGGAAGATCCATATGAGGGCACCACTGTCGTCAAGAGTGCCAAGCTATACATTCTCAAGGACAAGTTTGCAAGCTTCAAGATGAAGGATGATGAGAGCATACCGGAGATGTTTTATTGGTTAAATGTCATTGTTAGTGATCTCAAGGCTCTTGGTGAGATATTTAGTCATAGAGACTTCTCACATCGCTTCTTGAGATGTCTCCCCCACGGTTTGAGACCTTGGTACTATCATTGTCAGGGAGGATCTCTCAAAAGTGACTCCACAACAAGTGCTTGGTGATGTCATGACACAAGAAACATACCGAGTAGAGAACGATGGTGGAGCCAAGGAAGACAAAGAAGATGTGAAGAAGGAGAAAGATGAGAAGGAGAGCATTTCACTCAAGGCAACTTAATCAAGATACAAGGGCAAAGCAAACAAGCATATCTCAAGTGATGATGAAGATAGCTCAAGTGATGAAGATGATGAGGAAATGGCACTCCTTGTGAGAAGATTTGGAAGATTCATGAGGAAGAAGGGCTATGGTGCAAGGAAGAGAAGAGACTTCACCAAAGGTAAGGGTCCAACCATGAGATGCTATGAGTGCAAGAGCAAGGATCACTTGATTGCCGATTGTCCTCACAAGAATGATAGTGATGATGAGGATGACAAGAAGAAGAACAAGAACAAGAACAAGAAGGAAAAGAAAGACAAGAAGAAGAAGGTGCATTCCTATTGTGTCACATGGGATAGTGATGCTTCCTCTTCCGGTGATGATGATGGTGATAGTGATGATGACCGCAAGATCACCAAGAAGAAGGCTATTGCTAGTCTTGCTATTCCTAACAAGCCATCTCTATTTGACTCTTCACCGACTTGTCTCATGGCTAAGCCATCTAAGGTACAATCCAATTCCGATGAGAGTGGTAGTGAGAGTGAGAAGGAGGACTTCTCCAGGAGGAGCTCTTTGACATGTTGCGTGACACACATTCTTATCTTAAGAAGAAAGTGAAAGAGTGCAAAGAATTGAACAAGAAGAACAAAATTCTTCAACAATCCTTTGATGAGCTAAGTGCTTCTCATGAGTGTCTAAAGGAAGACCATGAGAACCTTAAAGAAGCTCACTCCAAGATTGAGAAGGCTCACTCTTCACTTTTGGAGTTGGCTAAGATAGAGGATGTGCCATCAACATGTGACGTAGGTGTTACTTGTGATTTATTTGATACACCTATTGTTGTTGCTCCCACTAACACTTCTTGTAGCACATCCACCTCTACCTCATCTAAGGATGTTGGTGTCACTTATGATGCTACAATCTTGGTTGAGAACAAGAACCTCAAGAAGGAGGTGCATGAGCTTACTCTAGCATTAGGCAATGCCTATGGTGGAGATGCCCGCTTGCTTAAGTGCTTGCATAGTCAAAGGTTCTCCATTAACAAGCAGGGTCTTGGCTATACCCCCAAGAAGGGCAAAACCGCCTTTGTTCCTCACAAGACTAGTTTTGTGAATAGCAATGGTGTGGTTTGCTATAGTTGCAAGCAAGTGGGGCACAAGGAGCAATATTGCAAAAAGAGGATGATGAAGCAAAGTAAGGCTAATGTGTCATCCATTAGACTTGATTCTTGCTATGTGCTTATCAAGAATGCAAAGGGAGTAAGAGTCAAGTATATTGGTGCACCTAAGGAGAGCCCAAGGAAGAAGGCTATTTGGGTGCCCAAGAGCTTGGTCACTAACCTCCAAGGACCCAAACCAACTTAGGTACCAAAATCTAATTGATTTCTTTGTAGGTGAACTACAAGTCCGGAGGGAGGCATTGGGTGCTTGATAGTGGGTGCACTCAACACATAACCGGAGAATCAAATATGTTCAATTCAATCAAGCCAAATAAAGATGAGAATCTTGATAGTATCACATTTGGTGACAACAAGAAGGGCAAGGTTATTGGTCTTGGAAAGATGGCAATTTCAAATGATTTGTCTGTCTTCAATGTCTTGCTAGTTGAGAGCTTGAACTTCAACTTGTTGTCTGTGGCTCAATTGTGTGTCCTGGGATTCAAATGCATCTTTGGTGTTGATGATGTGGAGATTGTTAGTGTTGATAGAAGCAACTTGATATTCAAGGGGTTTCGGTATGGTAATCTCTATTTGGTGGATTTCAATGCTAGTGAAGCACAATTGTCAACATGCTTATTAACAAAATAAAGTATGGGTTGGTTATGGCATAGAAGGCTTGGTCATGTTGGAATGAAACAACTCAATAGATTGGTCAAGCATGACATGGTGAGAGGATTCAAGAATGTGTAATTTTAGAAAGATAACTTGTGTAGTGCTTGTCAAATAGGAAAGCATGTTGAAAACACACATCCTAACAACAGCATGATGAGTGCATCTAGAGCATTTGAGTTGTTGCACATGGATCTATTTGGCCCAACCACTTATGCTACTATTGGTGGAAACAAATATGTCTTTGTGATAGTAGATGATTACACAAGATACACATGGGTCTTCTTTCTTATTGACAAGAGTGAAGTATTTGGCACATTGAAGTCATTCATCAAGAGAAGCCAAAATGAATTTGAAGTGACAATCAAGAAATTGAGAAGTGACAATGGAAGTGAATTTAGAAATGCAAGAGTTGATGAGCTATGTGATGAGTTTGGAATCAAGCATCAATTCTCGGCCAAGTACACTCCTCAATCAAATGGTCTTGTTGGGAGGAAGAATAGAACTCTTATTGATATGGCAATGTCTATGCTTAGTGAATACAATGTGAGTTTGGACTTTTGGGCTGAAGCAATCAACACGGCTAACTATTGTAGCAACCGGCTCTATTTTCACTGGCTATTGAAGAAGACACCATATGAGCTATTGAATGGAAGAAAGCCCAAAATTGCATATTTTAGAGTGTTTGGTTGCAAATGCTATATTTTGAAGAAAGGCACTAGCTTGGGTAAATTTGAGAAGAAATGTGATGAAGGATTTCTACTTGGCTACTCCACTACAAGCAAAGCAAATAAAGTATGGAATCACACCACCAAGCTAGTTGAGAAAGTTCATGATGTGGAATTTGATGAAACCAAGGGTTCACAAGATGAGGAAGAAAATCTTGATGTTGTGAGAGGAACCCAATTGGTAAATGCAATGAAGAACATGGACATTGGTGATATTCGTCCAAGGCAAGTGGTTGATGTTGAAGATGAAGATGACAAAGTTCTAGTGCCAATTCATTCTAGTGTGCAAGCCAATTCAAGTGAAACAAGTTCTACTGGTTCTCCTGATCAAACTCAAGTGCAAGATGATGAAGATCAACATGCTAGTCCATCTCAAGCAAATCAACCTAGCTCAAGCAATCAAATTCTCTAACTGGTCTCAATTGCAAGGGATCATCCTTTGAATCAAATTATTGGTGGTATTCAAAGTGGAGTTCAAACAAGAGCAAGGTTAGCTCAAATTTGTGAGCATTTCTCATTTGTGTCATTTGAAGAGCCAACCAACATTGAGAAGGCCTTGAAGGATTGTGATTGGGTTAATGCCATGCATGAAGAGCTCAACAACTTTAAAAGAAATCAAGTTTGGGAGCTAGTTGAGAGGCCAAGAACTACAATGTCATTGGTACCAAATGGGTGTTCAAAAACAAGCAAGATCAAGATGGCATTGTGGTGAGAAACAAGGCAAGCCTAGTTGCACAAGGGTACACTCAAGTGGAAGGATTAGACTTTGGAGAGACTTATGCTCTGGTTGCAAGATTGGAAGCAATTAGGATCCTTTTAGCTTATGCATGTGCACATGATATCAAGTTATATCAAATAGATGTCAAAAGTACTTTCTTGAATGGATACATAAATGAGCTAGTATATTTTGAGCAACCCCCAGGTTTAGAAGATCAGAAGAAGCCCAACCATATCTACAAATTGAGAAAGGCATTGCATGGTTTGAAACAAGCTCCAAGGGCATGGTATGAGAGATTGAGAGAATTCTTGCTCTCTAAAGGGTTCAAAATAGGGAAGGTTGACACCACACTCTTCACCAAAAGAATTGGCAAAGACTTATTTGTGTTGCAAATATATGTTGATGACATTATCTTTGGTTCAACAAATCAAGACTTTTGTGAGGAGTTTGGGAAAATGATGGCAAATGAATTTGAGATGTCCATGATTAGAGAGTTGAGTTATTTCCTTGGTCTTTACATCAAGCAATTGAAGAATGAAACTTTTATAAGCCAAGGCAAATACATTAGAGACATGTTGAAGAAGTTTGGGATGCGAGATGCAAAGTCAATTAGCACACCAATGGGCACAAATGGTCACCTTGATGAAGATAATAGTGGAAATATGGTGGATCAAAAGAAGTATCGGTCTATGATTGGAAGCTTACTCTATGTGACCGCTTCTAGACCGGATGTGATGTTTAGCGTTTGCATGTGTGCAAGGTACCAAGCTTCACCTAGAGAGAGTCATTTGAAGGCAACCAAGATAATATTAAGATATCTCAACACACGCCTGATGTTGGTCTTTGGTATCCTAAGGGGTCAAATTTTGAATTCATTGGTTACTCGGACTTCGACTATGCGGGTTGCAAGGTTGATAGAAAGAGCACTAGTGGAACAGTCATTTGCTTGGAAGGTCACTTGTATCTTGGTCATCAAAGAAGAAAAATAGTTGTCGATGCTAGTTTTGGTGGGCGCTAGCACCGGCGAGTAAATTTGTGTTTTGCGGTTGAGGTCACGGATGGTGTGCAAGGGGGAACACAGGGAGTTATACTGGTTCGGGCTAGAAATGCCCTACGTCCAGTGTGAGTCGAGTCGTGTTGCCTTGCACTAGGGTGCTTGTAGTAGGGGTTACAAGCCTAGGCGAGAGAGGGAGAGGCTCCCAAGTCTCTTGTGTTCGTGAGTTGTCTGTGTATGTGTTCTGAGATAGTAGAATGTTGTGAGTGGCATCGTTGGTCAGTTGCCCTAAGGCTGGCCTCTGCCCTCCCTTTTACAGTCACAAGGGAGGGGCCAGAGTTACACGGGTTTTGCTGTAGAAATAGTACTTGGCATGGTGGCGACAACGATGACCGACGCCCGTCGTCAGCCACGACTCTGACTTTGTACTCTTGAAGTATGGCTGTGGTCATTCGAATGATCTTCCACTGTTTCGTTGGTGAGTTCCAAGGCAGTGCACAGTCCGATCCTGGTTTGCTGTGTAGGGCTACGTCATGGCGTCGCATCCTGACCCTGCACAGTGTGATTAGAAGATAGTTTGACCTTTGAGTGTTGACTTACGAGGCTCGGGAGTTACTGTCTCCGTCGGGAACGAGATGGGACAGAGCGGTGGGAGTGTCCTCCCTCGGGCGCATTTCCCTCCTACGTCCGGTACTTTCCGAGGGGTAGGCAGGCCCCGCCATAAGCCTTGCCCATTCTACCGGGTTGGTCCCTGCCTTCCTTGTCGTCAGCCACGGCTCCAACTTGGTACGGTGAGGCATGGTCGTCGTCCTTCAGGCAGTCCTCCACTGTCTGACTAGTGAGTTCCAAGGTGGCACACAGTGCCGGTCATGGCTGCTGCGTGGCGCGACGTCGTCCGTCGTACCCGGCTGTTGTTCATCCTGCATGGTACGGCGGGTGAGTGAATCGCCCATTGGGCGTTAGCCCTCGAGGCTCGGGGACCTCGCCCCATTGAGAAAGGGGACGCTGCGGTATGGTGGCACGGGGCTCCTCTCCGAACACATTCCCCCTCGTGCGGCTCGTCTCCCAAGGGAAAGGTGGGCGTGGATAGAAGATTTGCTCGGTATCGAGGGCAAGTTGCCCAGTCAATGCTGCCCTTGCCCCTGTGGCGAACAGGAACACAAGGACACGGGGTGTGGGCGGTTACGGTCACCATGTCACGGCCTCCCCGTAAGTCTACGGGATGGACGTTTTACTGTACCACTCTCCTGCTGTGGCGCGGGGCAGTAATGGGGCTGTCAACTCGAGTGTCAGGCGGTCCCTGGCAGCTGGTACGGCCGACGTGCGCGTGCGAAGCGCAGTCGTGTGGAGGGATCCACCCGATGGGACCGTTCGTATAAAGCGGTCAGAGAGGTCTCTTGGAGTCCAAGATAGCTCTGCTGACGTCACCAAGGCTCGGGCGAGTCGGAAAATTGCGCCCGAGGGGCTTTGTGCACAGTGCAAGCTCGGGCGAATCGGGGAATTGCACCCGAGGGTGCTGCTTCCCCGAGCCCCCTCGGCGAGGCTCGGACAAATCAGAAAATCTGGTCCGAGGGTGTTGTTTTCCCGAGCCCTGTCGTGGAGGCTCGGGCGAATCGAAAAATTTCTCTCGAGGGATCTGCGCGCCCGAGGGAGGAAGAGTATTGGTGCGGTGTCGTCGCGGGCCTTCGTAAGTGAGGCCATCTTGGGCCTCTGTAAGTCTTACTTGGGCTGGGCCGTATTGAGGATTTGCGCCACAGTTGGGTACCCCATACTTTGGTACCCGACAGTAGCCCCCGAGGCTGTGGAGGAGTGAAGGCACTCCTCCGCAGGCTCAAGTTGGTTCTTCCTGTCAAGATGATATAGTTTTGGTTATTTTCTCTGGTGGGTGCGCGCGCGCGCCCGGTGTAGCCCCCAAGGCCTTGGAGGGGTAATGTGTCCCTTCAAGGGCTTGAAATCACGTTGGTAGGGCCTTGGGCGCTTTCTGGCTTATTCAGTTCTGGCGGTGATTCCCGGAGATTTAGCCCCCGAGCCTCCGCCGCGAGCGGGAGGTCGCTCGGAGGTATTATCTATCTTACCGGGGTGCAAGGTGGGTTCCCGAGCCTCTGTTCTCGTATTGGAGGTCGATCGGGTCCTTCCTTGTCTTTTTTGCTAATTCGACCTTCACGCTCTTTTTCGAGAAGAGGAAGGTTTGGTCCTGCTCGACTTCCCACGTCGGGGTGCGAGTCAGCATTTTCGGTGAGCTGCAAGCGGGTTTGTCCGAGTGGAGGTTCGTGCCTCATTCATTGGGGGTCGGCTAGTGGCCTGAGCACACTCCAAATATTTCCCGAGGGTCGTTTTGTGGATGTCGGGTCCCTTCGACGTGTCCCGAGGGCCTGATGCCTCCCGCGGGGGGATTCCACATTATGACTCGCTGCTGGGACTCGAACATAGCACGGGATGTCCCTTGTGACGCACGGGCATCGGGATACTGACCGTTTAGAGGTCCATCCGCCAGATGTCCCTAACTCGGTATCCCTGGGGCGACTGTTCGAGCCACTATGGGCCAGTCTTCGATCCCCTGGGAACGTAACGGGCGCCCGAGCCCGGGGCTCCTTCGTCGAGAAGAAGAGTGTATCGGCGGAATCGAGAAGGCGAGCGTAATGATTCAATGCACCTTTTGAGGCAAGAAGCCTGGCAGACACGACGGTTCAGGGCAGTCGAGGCGGTTGCGTGTGCGAGGCCGGCGGCGATACGGGGAATCGTATTTTCCACAGGGAACGTGAAGTGTTCTAACTAGGTTCAAGACCGTCCAGTGGTAAACAAAGTTTTCATTCAAAGCATAGCTTATACAAGTGGGTAGCATTGTCTAGCATATGTCCTTGGGATGTTGAAAAATGGAACAACTCTCAAGGCAAAGTCATCTCAGATTTTCATATTCTCAGTACATAGAATTTTTGATAGTGGTTTCAAAAAGAAAGCACATAGTTCATTCTTACTCCTCAAATAGTACTCTCAAATCACTCAGTTGTGCATGACTCCTCACCAAGGCATATCATGAGGCTGCCTTCTTTTGTTTTATCCTACATCTATCAGGCTTATGTGGAGCTCAGGTAGGGATAAGTATGAGAGCATATTTACATTGCATATATTATAAAGTCAAAACAAGGATCCAAGGAGAAAAAATGTCATAAACCCAGATCAAGATTTGCAAGTGTGTGGAATATGATGGAAAACAATGCTCCTATAATTGATATGATCTCTCTATACTTTATTATTTTTGAGACATGGCTAGAATTTTTTATGAGCTTTCATGTGTTCACATTTTTTTTCTTCTTTTCAATTCAATGGACCTTCATGTGTCCACTTTTTTTACTTTGCATAGCCTCATGTCTCATCTACTAGATCAAACTTAGAGAGATCTTGCAACCTTAAAGCACGGAGCACTTATTTGATGAAAATGGATGGCATATTTTTGCGTACTTCCAGTGTAGAAGTAGCATGTGTATATGTGGCGTGTACGTGATCTTAATCTTGGGACTATGATACAATTCTCAACAAGGGTCAACAAGGTTTGACCAAACTCAAAACAATTGCAAATAGCATGATTAGAAGGGTTTTGAACATGGTATGATCATATATGGCTTTGGTAGGAATTTTCTTACTAATGAGGAGTAAGTGACACTATGGTTTTATGACATTTTCAAAATAAACTTCTAAGCAGCTTGAATAGAAAAGGTGTGAATCATGAGCCAAGAATTATATCACATTCGTCAACCACTTAGTCAATATAATTTCCTATCAAGATATTTACCCACAAGCATAGGTCATGTCACTTTTTATTTACCCACAAACATAGGTCATGTCACATTCTATGCAAGAATTAAACTTTATGTCACCTCGACTCTTCAAATGTCATAGATCATGTCACTTTTTTATTTTCAGATGCAAGTCTTTGTTTTATTTTTATTTTATCTAAGGAAAACATGTAAAAAGTAGGAACGAAAGAATAGAGGGGAGTAGGAGTGGCAAACCAGTCAGGAGACATGTAGTCGATGAGTGGATGCTGACTGGTGGGTCCAGAGGTCCCAGGTGGGGTCGGTCGACCCCACCATGGAGCTTCTGGCCACTCCGGTGATTGTCATTTGAATCCTTACCATTGATAGTGCTCCTGCACTTGCATTTTTTTTGTTTCATGTTCATGTGACCGTCGCCTGACCTGCCTTTAAAGGCTTCTTGGGCTAGGTTTTGTCGAGCAGACGTGTCTCGTTGTGAACATCACCGTCGTACATTCAGAATTGTTCCTGGGTGTGTTGGGGAGGTCACCGACCTCTCCCCACACTTGGCTTGCTGCATACTGGATTAGAGAGACAAAGGAAATGTAGCAAAGGAAATGTAAGTGATGAGACAAAGGATCTATGATAACTGGGTAGAGAGGTTCTTATGTAGCAAAGATATCTGGTCTTGGTGTTCTAGGTATAAAGAGGTTTACCACCTCCTCCCTTTACAAGAGGCGATAGACGAAACAGTAGGAAATAAAACTCCTACCCGAGGCGACTATGCAGTTGTATTGATGTCCTTCCATTTTAATAACTTATCTTACACACGTGGTGGGATACTAAGACCAAACAAGGCTGTCGCCACTTGCTGGCACCCACAGACAATCCGTGCGACAAGCGGCCTACACTGGTAAGATATAGCCTAGACACCATGTCTACACTACACTTACTACTCTAATCCTTGCAAGAGACTAGAGCACTTCACTAAGTAAAACAATGTACAGGTAAAGCAAGTATATACTTATAGTACCAGAACCAGAATATCAAATACTAGAAGAACTCAGATGTAAAACTTACTAGAAGCTTGCATCCGCTGAGGTACACCTTGGAGAAGACTCCCGACAAGCCCGGGGCTTTCTCCTGAAGATTTCCCTCGCTCTCTCCCAACTAGCACATCACTATAGCAGAGCTAAAGCTACTACATATTGGTTTCTCCTATGAATCATACTCTAAAATGAAGGCCTATGGGGGGTATTTATAGGGGGATGAAGGGTAGTGTCACGTCAGCAATCCACGTGCTTCTCCATCTCCACCCTTGAATCCACCGACATTGAACCGACTTGGATTGGACGATCTGGATTCACCACCTTGCATGGCTTCATGCTTGAAGTCGGTGGTCGAAGGATGGGCACAAGGAGGGGGTCGGCCGACCCCCCCTATGGCAAGTGGGACCCATGTACTTGTTCCCCACATGTCATAGAGTGTCATCCAAGTGTTGGTTATTTTGTTGTCACGTCGGTTCCTTCGTTGTGGGCCTATGAATCCATGTACTTTGATATTTAACCGTTGAATGAAAGCACACTTGTCATTCAAGAGTGGAAGTGGATTCTAGAAGGTGTGTCATGGATCATGCCACGTCAGTAGAGCCAGGATGGCTCCGTACATGGGTCGGCCGACCCATGTATGGGCCACCCAAGAGCTTAGCTCTCTCCTATATGATGCCATGGATTACGCCGTTGATTTATTTTTCTTTTTTTAGGAGTTTATATTTTATTTCCGACACGATGGCGCTGTGGTGCGGTCGTACATTTTTTATCTGTCCATTTTTTCTTCGTCTCCCTCGAATAACTACTAGATAATAGTCCGTACTTGTGATAGATTCCAACCGTTTCACTTAGGCATGTAGGAAAAAATAGAAAAAAAGAAATGTCACATTTGAAAAAACAATAAGAGTAAAAAAGAATAGTAATTAATAGACTTTGTCACGAATTCCTATAGTTTGTAGAGAAAAAACAAAATAACAATGGACACCGTCATAGACTTCTGTGATTTGGCACTCTTAGAACACCACATACTTATATCGAAAATAGTAATACAAATATATAACACTCCTATCCTATTAATGTTTATTTTTCTCCCGTTACAACGTATGGGCACATTTGGCTAGTTAGACTCAAGCACAATTTTAAAACCATCATGACAGATTAGAGACCCGCTGACGAAATTATTCTTGATGGAGGGAACATGTTGCATGTTCTTTAATAGCACTATCTTTTCTGAAGTAAACTTCAGAACGACTATACCAACACCATGAACATGCGCATGCGAGCCATTCCCCATCAGTAAGGCTCCAGATCTGCCAATCTGACAAGAAGTAAACAAAGAAATATCAGAACACACATGAATATTAGCATCGTTGTCCATCCAACACTCAGGCGAATGACGGATAAAAAGAACAAAGGGTAAAGCGTTAGCATACCTAGACGTTCCTCCTTCGGTCTCCTAATTACCATATTTGCTGATTTCTTTCCTGCTTATTTAAATTTACGGTTTAGGCACGTACTTGCCCAATGCTCTTTGCTCCCACAAACAAAATAGCCACAACTCTTTTTGGTGTTTTTCTTCTTAAATTCAGCAATCTATGCAGGCTTTTTACTGGTGTTCTCTTGCTTGTTCTTCTTCTTTTTATTACGGGATGCAAACGAGTTTTTCTTCTGCACCATATTGGCAGCGGAAGACTCTATTCCCTTTCCGTGGTTGTCTTATGCTGCCGCCCTCTCCTCAACATCAAGAGATCTAATAAGCTCAGTCACGTTAAACTCCTGTCTCTTATATTTTAGACAAGTAGCAAAATCCCTCTAAGATGGTGACAGCTTGGCGATTATGTCTTCGGCCACAAACTTGTCGGAGAAAACACTTGGAAAGTGTTCTAGTTTCTTTGCTAGACCCTGTATCTCATTAGCCTATTTCACTACAGATCTGTCTTCAACTATTTTGTAGTCATACAGCGGCTCCATAAGATACAACTCACTACCAGCATCATAAACTCCAAACTTTGCATCAAGAGCATCACATAATTCTTTGCCTGACGTGCAGGATATGTAGTTTTTCTCATACTTGTTATGAAGTGCACTAACCACAGCGCCTCGAAATAGGTTATCGGCAGAAAGAACTTTCGCTCCTCCTCAGGAGTAAATTGTTCAGACTTTCCCTGTGCGGCGTGATAGCAATTTACGGCAGTCAACCACAACACCATCTTGACACGTCAAATCATAAATTTTTGTCATCAAAAGTATTCGGCTTCAAACCAGCTTAAAAACCAACATTAGGTTTTTGCACTGTTAGCAATTTAGGCAATTTTTAAGTTAATTTAATCCAAAAAATAAAACAATAGAAGTTTTATGATGACATATATGTGTATGTGTACATCACTCTCAAAACTACATCATGCAAAAACGACATACTGATCATAACATTAAGTACAAAAAGTACTGTGATTAGAGAAATGTACTCAGTGGAGGGTCCAATGTCGAGGACATCGGAAGCTCCATTCGCACTAGTCGACATAGTGCGTTGTTCGAAGTCATGGATCACAGTCAATGCAGGAAGAGGTTTGCTGTGCAGCCCCTCGAACAATCACCACAAAGTAGTCGATGAAGATACTCGATTGCCACCAATTATCGATGAAGCGAGTAGCCGATCACCACCAATTAGTCAAAGAAGCGAGTGGCCGATCACCACCAATTACTCGATGAGGATGAGCAGTCGCGGAGTCGCTCCTAAAAAACCTAATCGCCGCACGCCCTGTGCAAGATTCTCACACGGACGAGGGTTCTGGAGTCACCTGCTCTCCTGATACTCCGTGCACGTAGAGTCACGGGACGGGAAAGCTCAAGAGCAACTCAACAAAAGAACAAATTGTGCTCGATCTATTTCACATCGCCGTGGATGACGACAAGCGCTTGCAGACGTCATGAAGTGCCCATCAATCAGCAGTAACTTCCACCATTATCATAGGAGTGTTACTATTAATAATTACTGTAATCATGGGAGTTGCTGTCATAATCATGGGAGTTACTAGTAACCCAAACCATAAACATAGCTGTTACCGGTTGGTCATCAACAATATTCACTCCACCATATGCACTCAGCATTTATATGATCTTAGGATTTATTCGATTTAATTGAAACAAATATGGGTAAATCCACCTTAAATCCAAGGTACATGGCTGCACTTATTCGATCGAGTCTTCTAATGGAACGCCAAACACCTTTTCTCAGTTAACAGTCACGGCCTCCTCTGCCTCCGTCACAGGCCCCGGTGCCTAACGACGTTCCTCCGTTAGCCCCAGCTACGTACCCTGCCAATTACTGTCGCCGCCGCCGCCGCCGCCGCTTCTTTGGCTCTGCAGCCTTCTTCTCGAGTTCGTTGAGTGCAGCCTTCTTCTCGAGTTCGTCGATCAGGCGCCCGATGCATGTCTGCACACAATGGTCGGAGCCGTCGAAGTCAGTCTGGGACCGAAGGAAGCACTCGCCAACGTCGGCTGGAGTGATCTTCACCACCTGCAGTAGCTCCTGGACCTTTTGGAACAGAGGGTGTGCTCCAACGCCAAGGTAGTTCATGGCTAGCGTCTGGAACGCCTCGAAGCAGCAGTAGGACATCTCGATCTGCACGTCCATCCGCCCACTCCGGATCAGTGCCTGGTCGAGCTTGTCCGGAAAGTTGGTCGTCAACACGAAAATCCGCTCATCAGTTTGAGCAGACCAGACACCATCAATGAAGTTGAGCAGGCCGGACAGCGTCACTTTAGATTTGTCGTCGTCCTCGTCGTTGTCGTGCCTGGTATACAACCATTGGGGTCAGGTGACGCCAACGACGTGTAACATTTCAGTTATAGATAGCAGATGACAACACCTAACTAATGACACCAGTAATGCTAATGTTCGAGTAAGCTGACCTCGACGATGTGCTCCGCCCCTCCTGGTTGCTACGCTTGCCGGTGACATCATCGAAGCAGCAGTCTATATCCTCGAAGACGATGATTGACTTGCCTGTTGTCTCGACGAGGAGACTGCGGAGGTTGCTGTTCTCCGACACCGATGTAAGATCCATGTCATAGATGTCATAGTTGAGGTAGTTGGCCATGGCGGCGATCATTGTGGATTTGCCTGTGCCTGGTGGGCCAGTGAGGAGGTAGCCGCGCTTCCATGGCTTTCCGATGCGGCGGTAGTAGTCCTTCTTTCCGCGGGAGTTGTCCAGATCTTCCATGATCTTGCGCTTCTTGCTCGGGTGCATCGCGAGGGTGTGAAAGGTGGTTGGATGCTCAAAGTCAATGTGGCTCCACGTACATGTTTTAGAGACTACTCTACCCCCAGAGGTCAAATCACGGGATATACTGACAAAAAAATACTGATGAATCAAATCGGGGGATTACTGAACCAGGTTCAGTAGAAGGATATTCAGTAATCGCGCACATTCGTTAATACTGAAAATTAGTTAGTAATTAATGTTGGGTGTAGAATTGTTGCTACACGACCTGGGGTGTAGAACAGCGCACACACACACACACCGAACATGAGTGTAATTAATAACGAACTTATTACCTGCTGGAGCTGGACCTTCTGTTGGAGTAGAGCTTCAGGCCTCGCTTGGCGATCATGATGTTGCGGCCTTGTCGGCGGACGTGCGGTAGGTACTCGTCCAGTATCAACGCCCGGAGCTGCTGGGGGAACACGAGACGGAAGCAGGTAGTATTCCCAACCCCCATGCAGGTGGTGGTGCTTATCGGCGACGACCACCGCAAGGTGACGCCGCCGAAGCTGTCGCCCCTGACGGTGCCATCGGCGTAGAGGTCGAGCGCGTCCCGCGAGCACGCCGAATTCAGGTATGCCTTCACCTCCTCGAAGGCCTCGCTGAATTTAAGGTCACGAACGTGTATGGAGTTCTTGTCTTCGACGATATCGGTAGTGACGAACAAATCCTGACGGCCAGTTCGGCGGACGTGCGGCAGGTACTCGTCCAGGATCAACGCCCGGTGCTGCTGGGGGGAACATCAGGCGGAAGCAGGGGGTCTCCCGCCAGTCGCTGGTGCTTTTCATCGTCGTCGACGACCACCACACGGTGACGCCTCGGAAGTCGTCGGTCACCTCCTGGCCCTGGCCGAGGCTGAGCAAGATACCGTTGCGGCCCTCGACGGTGCCTTCGGCGCAGAATGCGTGCCGTGCGAGTCCCGCGCACAGAGCCTGGTGAGGTACGCCTCCACTTCCCTGTAGGCGTTGTTGCTGCACTTGTCATATTCCTCGCCACGTGTGGAAGACTTGTTGCTGACGATGTCGATTGTGACGAACGGGTCCAGAAAAGGGACCAGCCGCCTCGCATATCGCCGGAGGTGCGCGCTTGTTGAAGTACATATTGAACAGACCCCGCGGAGCGTAGACCGCCAGCAGCGGCCCCCAGACCCATTTCGTTGAGCCGATGACCTCGGTCGTCCACTGCTTCGTCGATGCCATCATCTTGCCTAGCTCTTAGCTCTGTTCGCTGGAGCGGAAAAGAACCGCTCATTTTAGCTTATGTTGATTTTTTTTGGTGTGGAAGGAAAACAGTGATTTAAAGGAGAAAAGCTAGATGTCAACCGGTTGTTTTGCTTTCATCAGACAACCGATTTTGTGACCGTCCGATCGATCCCATCTGGCCGTCCCTGCCGCAACTTGTAGGCCCTCCGCTCAGCCTCCATCGCTCTGCTCTGATCACTAGCAACCGGTTGTTTGACCAGCATCCTATCCGAGCAGTGCACGCAACAGCCGAGCAGGCGCACCAGGTTTCGGTGCTGCAGCTTCGCGATGAGGACCACCTCATTTTTTATGAACTCGTTATTCAGGCCTTGCTGTTGCTGCGCGCTGCTCGTGTTGTTCTCTGCCGCCGCCGATAGCTTCTTCACGGCTACCTGTTGTCCGTCCGGCTACCTGTTTGTGTTTGTATGTGTGTTTCTTTTTCTTTTTTTTGGCTTTTTTTAATGAGTTTTATGTTTTCAGAGGCTGTTTGTTGCTTTTTTTTTTGTATCTGTGGCTTTAAGGGGTGTGTGTGTGTTTTTTTGGGGGGCTTTTTTTTTATGAGTTTTATTTTTCAGAGGTTGTTTGTCGTTCTTTTTTTCTGTGGCTTTACGGTGTGTGTGTATTGTGTGTGTGTGTGTGTTGTGTGTGTATCGTGTGTGTGTTTCTTTTTCTTTTTTTGGCTTTTTTATGAGTTTTATGTTTTCAGAGGTTGTTTGTTGCTTTTTTTTTGTCTTTGGCTTTAAGGTGCGTGTGTTTTCTTTTTTGGGACTTTTTTAATGAGTTTTATTTTTTCAGATGTTGTTTGTTGTTTTTTTTGTTTGTGGCTTTACGGGGTGTGTGTGTGTCGTGTTTGTATTGTATGTGTATCTATTTATGTTTTATTATTTCTATGAAATTTTAAAAAGTTAGAAGACGTCAAATCAAAATTCGATGGTGCAAAAATCGTGTGCTGGCAGCTGTCTAAACTTTCGATTATTTGGTAGGTGCGGTGTCGTTTGTTTCATCCACTGCGAATGTCCGGTTGTCGGCAAGATTACTAAAGAACCGAACATCTTGTAGAGAGTCCCTTGCCAAGGCCAGGTCGGGTATGATATGGAGTATTTTTATTTGCAAAGAGTGATTGTTTTGTACTACTCCGTCCTAAATTTGGTGACGTTTTGGATTTTCATGTCACAAGTTTGATTTGATTTTAAAAAAAAAAACATGCTCGTGCTTGCCTCGTCGTCGCCGCCTATAGCAGCTTGTAGGCCGGCGCGCGCAGTAAGGTACTAGTAGTACCTAGAGACTGTCAGATCGTGCTCGCCGACCGGCCGGTCGGCATAGTAGTGTACAGTATGACTGTCTCATGTAAACCATCACGTACTAGTAGGAGTACTGTACGCGCTTGCACCAGTGAATGAACGCAGACGTAGCAGCACGTACAATATCACCATGGTCTGAGCTGGCTCTGAGCTAATGCAAGCTCGCGAAATAACCGGTTATTTTCGATAAGGTTGTTTTGCTAATTTTTGAGTTTTACAGATCTTTTAGTTGTTTTGCTCGATTTTTGAAATAACCGGTTGTTTTAAAGGGATAAAACAACGAAATACTGAAAACAAAGTGTCCGGTTGTTTTATACCTTAAAATAACTGGTTGTTGACAAATGACTCAAACAACTAGATGTGCACTATATTGTAAAAAAAAAAGTTAAAAAAAAACCAGATATGCACTAGACACTTGTTTTGACACAACAAAACAACTGAATTGTCGACGCAATAACATCCGGTTGTTTTAGAGTTTTAAAATAACCGGTTGTTTTTACAGAACAAAACAACCGAGTACTAAACTGAAGAGGGCCGGATGTTTTAGAGGTTCAAAGTAACCGGTTGTTCCATTATACTGAAACAACCGGATATCAGCTAGACAAGCACATTTAAAGCTGAAAATAAACTAAAATAAACGCTTACCTTGGCCCTGCTAGGTCTAGGGAAGGACTGGAGATGAGCTCGGCAAGCTCACCTTGGCGCGGTGGGGGAGGAATGAATGAAGTAGATGCGACGGGCCAGGGTTTTCTCTTATATAGACTAGCCATAGCGTACGTCATGGTGAAAATAATAATATATTATCACACCACACAGAGCCAGGGTTTTCCCATATGCTCTAGCGTATATTGCTATGTAACATTCCTTGATAAAATGTCACATTTAGGATAGCTGCTGCATTTACATCTCTCATCAGGATATGCTTTTTCTCAAAACTAATATGTGTTGACAAGCTAGGCTATTAAGTTAATGACATCAAGAACGTGCCAAGAAATATTTGGAGCAGCATAATTCGAGGCATCAAGTCGAAAAGGAAGTGAAGGATAAGCAAACGGTGCTGCCCCAGCCAAACCAGCCTGGCCTATTCCCAGGGCGGTTTTTCAATGTTTCTCAAATGCAAGAATGGATTGCATCATTACGTTCCCATGGCTCTGTTCGTTTGAGCTTAAAACCGCCTATTTTTTAGCCCTTCTACAGTATTTTTCTCTCACAAAAAATCAGCATCAGCGTTTATTTTCAGCGGTTTTTACCTTCAGCGAACGGAGCCATATATGGTTCACCGTGTTTTGGAGTCCGGATGAATCGACTACATTTTCGGAAGGTGTGCTAACCAGAACATGCGACAGAACTAGCCAGGCGGCTGGCCATGTAGCTGCCCAGGCCCCTTCGAACCCGGCCATGCGGCAGAACCTGCCAGCCCAGTTTCCTGCACTAATCTGAACCGATTGGTTTTTAAATGGTTTTAGATCTATTTTTGGTGTGGACAAGTTGTAGATTACGATCTAGAGTTATTTCCTACTAGGATAAGACCATCTACTCTATATAAACGAGATGATCATGGTCGATTGAAGAATCTAACTCCCAATCTTTTAAAACACACATCTACAACCCCTCTTTGCTCTTTTTCCCCATCTACCTCTTCTCTTCGTTCTTCGTCGGCGCTGTATGGATGATGGATCCACGACGATGATGCTCTAGAGCGGTCAGGCCAGCTAGAGTGGTCCATAGCCACCGCACGCCTCGTCGAGGTCTCACCCGAGCGTGTGGGGTTTCAGGTTCCAATAGACCTTGTTGGCATATCTTGCCTATCACGCTCCCAGCAAGGCTCCTCCGACGATGTGTTTCACATATCGCACTCGTCATTGGAGGCACTAGGTCGAGGTTTGGCTAGACCCTAGGCGATGGCCGACCTCTGAGTCGGCTAGGCCCTACATCGAGCGATCTACCTTCTTGCCGTTGTGGAGATTCAATTCGGCGTCAACAATATGCAATCACACCTCTTTGCAAAATATGTGAGCGTGTGCCATGAGTTCTTAGCAATATATGTGTGTAAGTGAAAATGGGTGTGAAGTTGTTAATGAAAATTGGGTGGTACTGGCGGAAGCGGAAGGTACCTTATTGAGACCCTGTTTAGTTTCTAAATTTTTCCAAACTTTTTCAAGATTCTCTGTCACATTGAATTTTTGAACATATGTATTAAACATTAAATGTAAATAAAAAATAACTATTTACACAGTTTATGTATAAATATCGAGATGAATCTTTTAAGCCTAGTTAATCTATGATTAAATAAAACTCGTTAAATACAAACGAAAGTGCTACAGTATCGAAATTTAAATTTTTTCTGCAACTAAACGGCCTGTGAGTAGTCCAAGATATGTGAGTTGCGTGGGGTTGTATGCCAGGGTTTTGGAAATACCGACGATAAGCCATGAGTTGGTTGTCTACCAGCAGTCCAGCACAGCAGTAAGACTTGGGAACTAGCATACAAATGTACTCACTCGGTTCCGAAATACATGTCGTTTTTTATTTTTGTGCCACAAGTTTAATTTAATTTATATAAAATACATGTAACATTTATATCTCCAAATAAATTTATTAAAAAACTAGATTTAAAGATCTTTCTAATGATATTAATTATGTATTATAAATGTTAATATTTTTAAATATATAATTACCGGTAGTCGTTTCTTGAGAAACGCAAACGACAGATATTTTGTAATGGAGGGAGTAGGTTACATCGTCAACAACCCCACTTATTGAGACCCTATTTAGTTCCTAAACTTCCAAAAATATTTCTAAGATTTTTCGTCACATCGATTTTACGGCACATATATAGAGCATTAAATATAAGTAAAAAATAGCTAATTATATAATTTATCTATACATGTGAAGACAAATATTTTAAATCTACTTAGACCATGATTAGATAAAAGTTATTAAATATAAATAAAAATGTTATGGTATCGAAACCCAAATGCTGCCGAGGACACGTACGATTATGAGCAGGCCATGTGCAGGCCATTTGCAGTGCAGTAGTACTTGACTCGGCGAGTTGACTCGACTCGGCGAGTTGACTCGGCTCTGGCGACTTGACTCAGGCGGCGGTCGCGGGCGTGTCTGCTCTTTATTCCACTGTCGTTGCTGCGTTCCTTCCTGCTGTGCACCCTGCAGTGCACGACTGGGCCATTGGATGGCTGCCACGCCACGCAGCGATGGCAGAGGAATCCAATGCCATCCATCCATCCATCCATCTCTCGTACTACCGGTGTGCTCTGTGTTGTGGGGATATTGGCTGTGTTCGGTAAAGCTGAAGTGCTGTAGATAAGCGCTGAAGTACTGTAGAAGTGCTGAAATCTTGTGAGAGAAAAATACTGCTGAAGTGCTGAAAAATAAGCGCTTATAAGCGCTTATACCCTCAACCGAACGCAGCCATTACAGCTTGTTTAGGGCACTTCAATAGTTTCTACTTATGTACATCCTTATAAAACTATATTTTTAATGGATAGTTTCTATAAAATAAACTTTTGTCTAATCATATTTTTTTCTCTCATTCATCTACCTATCACATCTTTTCGTGTCTTAATTCTCGTGTAGATATGGTTTTCAGTTTTGACCTGGTTTCTATCTTTTGCTCATTAAATCACTTGCCATGGCTCTCTTCGGCTGGCTGAATTGTACGGCTGGCTGGCTGATTGTTGTGAGAGAAAAACACTACTAAATGGTTGTCTGATGCTGGCTGGTAAGTTCAAGCGAACATAGCCACATCAACAAAATGTTTAGGTGGCATGATAATTAATGCACATAGAAACTATGATAGTTTCTGTATTGTGAGTGTCCTTAGAAGGCAATTTTTGCGAAAATGACACTGTAGTATGTGTGGATTCTTTTCTAATAAGTATCTAATCATGACTTAAGTAGGTTTAAAAAATTCGTCTCATGGATTTTGTACTAACTGTGCAAACATAAAAAAAATCATCTACGTTGCTCTATACCTACTCCCTCCATCCCGTTAAGATTATCGTTTTTGACTTTTAAACTTCTTTTTTGACCATTTATTTTATTTAAAAATTTTATACGAATAACAAAATAATTAAATTATTATTAAATTACCTCTAAGATAAATTATAACAAAATAAATAATATTTATATAAAAAATTTAATAAGACGAACGGTCAAATATGATGGCACGGTTTCTAATACGACCATGTTAGACAGATCGACCCGTTTAGATGTATTTTGATTTGGAATTTTGAGCGAAGAATATTTTTCAATAAGTATCTAATTATGACTTAAATAGGCTTAAAAGATTCATCTCGTGATTTACATGCAAACTGTATAATTATACAAAATTTTCATCTATATTTATTGCTCTATATATATACTAATATATTTGATGTGACGAAAATCTTAAAATTTTAAAGTGTATCTAAACAGCCCCGTAGTCCTTGCCTCGAAACCTTGCTCCCGCGTGTTGTCGTGTGCCGTGTGGGTGAAGTTGGTGACTGAAAATCTTGTTGCAAGTTGCAGTGTGATTATGGCACCGTTTAGTTGCCAAAATTTTTCTAGATTTTCTATCACATCAAATTTTTAGACGTATGTATAAGATATTAAATATAGATAAAAAAATAACTAATTGTATAATTTGTCTATAAATATCAAGATGAATCTTTTAAGTCTACTTAGTCCGTGATTGAACAAAATTTATCAAATACAAATAAAAGTGCTACAGTACCAGAACTAAAAAAAATTCGCGTGCATGAACCTGGTGAGACTTTTCTTTTATACAAGGCCCCGTTTAGTTGGGGAAATCTTTTAGGTTCTGATACAGTAGCTCTTGTTTGTATTTGACAATTTTTATCAATCATGGACTAACTAGACTTAAAAGATTTGTCTCGACATTTACAGACAAATTGTGCAATTAATTATTTTTTACCTACATTTAATGCTTCATGCATACGTCCAAAGATTTAATGTAACGGGGAATCTGAAAAAATTTTGGCAAAGTTTGCCAACTAAACGGGGCCCAAGTAAAAAATAGAGCACAACAGGAATTACAATTAAGTTTCCAAGACATAATATGTTGAAAACAGGATAGATGACTTTCATCCCACGAAACTTTTATCTTCTCTTTATATATTCCATGTCATATCAGCACATCTAATTTCATGAAACTCTCAACGAAATTAAATATGCTGATGTGACATGAAATAGATAAAGAGAGAAGATAAAAGTTTTTTAGATAAAACTCACCTACACTGTTTCCAACACATTGTATCTCGAAAATTGGGAGGTGAAACTTCCTACTAAGACTAGTCATACAACTACAAGAGATTCGGCGGGAGGTGGGCATTATGATTAACCTGAAAATGAGAATCGAATCGAAATACTCAAAACCTAAACCAAACTAATTAAAACGTAAAATCTTAATTTTAAATCGGTTTTAATTTTTGAGGACCCAAAACTACCAAGAAGTCCAACAACCAATTGAAGGCCTAGCCCAACAACAAACAACAAACCCACCCACCCAAGTTCCGTTCCCTGACCGCTTGATCTCCAATTCGAGTTCCGTTTTTTTTTTTTTTTTTGTGTTGGCTTGCTAGCAAGTCATGAATCGTTCCTATAAGCGTCTTAGTCACTAGTTGGCTCTAGTGTTTAGGGTAACTATCTTGCCTCTACTGAGGTCGAGAGATTCGAGTTGGTCTGCTCGGCCATGTTTCAAGGATCCCACTGTGTCTCTAGTAGACATCCAATCACTTATTGAGTCGAGGATATCTCTCTTGCGAGTTATTTCACTTCTTTGGGGTAGAACGTGGGATAGTGGCCAAAAATTTCGAAAGAAATTAGCAGCTCCCATTCACCTCTCTGGGTCGACTTTCGGACCTTCAACCTGAAGATCCCAAAGACCGGCACCAACATTGGGTTCCAGCTCATTGGCGCCGCCGCGGCCACCCTTATCGTGGTGGCCCTTATTGCGGCCGTGCTGTGGCGCCGCCGCTAGCGCTAGCCCCACGCTCCTCTGGTGGAAGGGAAACCTGCGCTGGAGGCAGGCTACGCGGTCTGCCGGTCGGGTGACAGCATGGACAGCCCCGCCGCCGCCGGCGAGACGGACATCATCATCGGCACCCGAGTGGATCTACGCTGGCATATACTCCCTCCGTCCATTTAATTATACAACTATGGGAAACGTATCAGTTAAAGTAACTCAAATTTAATCAAATTTACAGTAAATAATATTAATATTTATATTTTTTAATAAATTTATTATGAAAATACATTTTATAACTAATCTAATGGTACTTATTTTATATATTAAATATTAGTACTTATTTATATAAATTTAATTAAAGTTTAAACAATTAGATTTCTTGAAAAACGAGAATTGTACGTTCAAATGACGGTGGGAGTACGCTCGGAAAGGTGGCTCGTTTTGTTTTGTCTTCTCGTTTCCTTTCATTGGTTCCACTTTGAGCTGGCCAAATGGGCTGGCAGCCTAATGTTGACCAGGACCAAGTGCGGCACGGCAATGTCACGAAGATGGCCCAGCAGGATTAAGTAGGTCGTTCTTGGCGCACCATCGGGCACGCCGGCCCGGTCCACTCGCTGTAGAGCACGTGATCACTGGTCGCATCACCCTACACCATCACCAATCACGGCTCTATTCGCTTATTTTTAGCTTCTTTTTAGTTATAGAATAGTATTTTTTTTCTTACGAGAAATCAGTATAAGTCATAACTAGCTTTTAGCTTCAGCTTCAGCGAACATATCATTGTTATTGATTTCGGTTGAGCTTTTGGAACTCCATATGAACAGAAAATATCTCGACCCAAAGTGACCAACCGTTGAGAATTTTTTAGACTGAAATCAGTAGCTTTAATTTTAAAGTTGCGTACCTCATGCTTGGCGTGAAGAACAAGGGCTGGTATATACATAAAAAAAAAGAACAGGGGCTGGTATTCTATTGGAGGAGGAACGTGGTGTAGAATTTTTTGGTTGGAATGAGTTATCTGAGCAGGGATCAAAACTTTCTTTCATGAACAACTTCGGTCCTGCTTTTGCATGCTTTGAGTTACAGTAGTTTACGAAGACATCCATTTTTTTCCCCAGCCTGACGAGATTAGATGTCAGTTACCTTTCTGTACAAAGGTTCTGGGAACGAATATTGATTTATCTCAGAGATAGATTAGAAAACAGGAAATAACTGTGATTTTGTTGCGAGGTTTCTGTTGGTGTCACTGTTTCTTTTATGGACATGGAAGGCTTATGGCTGTTAGGTGCTGACAAATTTCGCTGTCGTGCAACTGTGAATGGAAAACTTTCCTCCTCCAACTAAAGCATTCTCGCAATAATTCATCACCTTATACAATTAAAAAATAATTCATCACCTTGTTACAGTGAATTAGTTACTTTTTGGCCTTTTTTGGCCAAAACATTTTTGGATGGAGAATGAAAGAGAAAGGGGGGAGATGGGGAGAAAGCAACAGCTAAGACAAGATTATACAGGCAGAAACTGCAACAAGATCAAGATCAGCATTTCAAAGCTTCTGTGTCGCCGTAAATTATCTTCTTCTTATCAACAAGAACAAGATTAACATTTCACTGCTTGCACTTTTGATCTTGTCAAGAACAAGATCATCAATATTTTAATGCCTGCGCGTTGTAGTAATTGACCGCGCAATACAGGGTAAGGAACCAAACAGAATCTTGAAAAATGCAATTTGCTTATGATGCGAAACCAAACAGCAGCTTATTGCATGCATACTCCCTCCGTCCCAAAATGTATGTCGCTTGCGCTTCCGAAGAGACAACTGCCGATAATTATGTATTAAAAAATATTAATATTTATAATACATAATTAGTATCATTAGAAAGATCTTTGAATCTAGTTTTTTAATAAATTTATTTGAAGATATAAATGTTGTACGTATTTTATACGAATCGAGTCAAACGTGTGGCACGAAAACCGAAAACGACACACGTTTTGGCATAGAGGGAGTAATACATTTGGGCTGTCTTGTCTGCATTAGGTCCAATGCAGGCTTAGGGTAGTACAGGCAACCAATTACACCCATTGTATTATCATTGTTTTACCCCTCCTCTCTATTTGTTTTAACGGGCAACTCACTAGAATATTCTGTAGTTTTTTGTTTCTTAATCTATTTTGGCTGCGTTCGGTGAAGCGTATAAGCGCTTATAAGCGCTTATTTTTCAGCACTTCAGCAGTATTTTTCTCTCACAAGATTTCAGCACTTCTACAGTACTTCAGCGCTTATCTACAGCACTTCAGCTTCACCGAACACAGCCTTTGTTTGTTGGAATTTAGGATGGCCGTCGGGTGCATGTCATTGAGAGAGATCTGACGGAACCTGGCAGAATTGTGGGTGAACTGTTGCAACCTGGGGGTTATCTGAAATTAATTGAGCTGGGCCTCGAAGGTAAAGCCCATTTTGTTGACCACTTTACCTAATTATGTTTTTGTGCCATTTCTTAAGTTATTATTACCATACCAAGTTTTTGTTCAATTCAGATTGTGTGAAAGAAATTGATGCCCTATGTATATTCAAAGATGGAAGGAACACAAAGCTTGCTTATCCCTTGGAGAAGTTCCATTCTGATGTTGCTGGTAGGAGCTTTCACAATGGGAGGTTTATACAGAGGATGCGTCAAAAAGCCGCGTCTTTGCCCAAGTAATAGCAATTATTGTTAGGGTTTTTCTAACGTTGCCATATTTTTGCTTATTTGTTGTGCTCCATTCTTCTGTTTGACTATTTGTTCAAAAAAAATCTTATGTTTGACTCTTTCAGTCATTTTCCAAAGTTAACTGTAGAATGGTATTGTATTGACTTTACTGTATCGACAACTTTAATTTGTTCTTTGTTAGTTCTGTTCGTTTGTTGTGTTCTAGTTCTCATGTTAATTGGCCTTTTTTGTTCTCAATTCTATGTCTAAACTTTTCACGTATCGAAGTATTTATGCGACTGCATGTGACGTGTTAATATTTGGCATCTTGTTGTCTTCATCCAGGGTCCAATTAGAGCAAGGAACTGTTACGTCACTTGAAGAAAATGGTACTATTAAGGGAGTTCAATACAAAACCAAGTCAGGTGAAGAACTAAAGGCTAATGCACCCTTATTGTATGTGATGGCTGCTTTTCAAATCTGCGACTTGCCCTTTGCTCTCCAAAGGTACACCCTTACACCATAAATACATATTGCTGAATTTTGTTGCTCACAGATGTTAGTGGAAATATGTACTTAGGTTGATGTTCCATCATGTTTTGTTGGGTTGGTATTTGATAATTGCCAACTACCACATCCAAACCACGGCCATGTTATCTTGGCCAATCCTTCTTCAATCCTAGTTTACACAATTAGCAGCACAGACGTGCGTTGTTTGGTTGACATCCCTAGTCAGAAGGTGCCTTAATTCCATAGCTAGCGGTGAAATGGCAAATTATCTCAAAACACTTGTTGCACCCCAGGTAATTCTTCCTTTTAAAAATATCGTTTGATACTTTTGTTTTGTCAGATTCCTCCAGAAATCTACGACTCTTTCATAGCAGCCGTTGATAAGGGAAGCATAAGAACAATGCCAAATAGGAGCATGCCAGCAGCTCCACTCCCAACCCCTGGGGCACTTTTGATGGGGGGTGCATTCAATATGAGGCACCCTTTAACAGGTGGAGGAATGACTGTTGCATGCATTATCTGAATTGTTGTCCTACGCAATCTCCTCAAGCCTCTCCACAAGCTTCATGACGCATCTTCCCTGTGCAAACAGTGCAAGTACGTACCTTGAATCGTTCTGTACATTGCGGAAGGTCAGTCTTTGTATAACTATCAATTACATGGCTTCTCTATAATGTGATGATATGTTTCTTTGACACTGTCATATTTTCAGCCAGTTGCTTCCACAATGAACACATTGGCTGGTGCTCTTTACAAGGTCTTCAGTCCCTCACCTGATCAAGCTAGGAATGAGATGGGCCAAGCTTGCTTCAATTACTTGAACCTTGGAGGCGTCTTCTCAAATGGGCCTATTGTTTTACTCTCAGGTCTTAACACTCGGCCACTGAGTTTAGTTGTGCACTTCTTCGCTGTTGCTATCTACCCGATTTCTGTAAGTCTCTGAATTTTGTGTTAGAATGCGCAGCGGATTCGGCCCGGCTCGCTATACCCACGAGCTGGTGCCCCTCGGGCCCAGGTTCACCGGAGCCCACAACATACCCAAGCCTTAGGCCTAACTCAACCCAAAAGACTAGCCTGATAGGTGAGGACTGCCCCCACCTTATATGTTGTGCTCCCCCACCATCAATTACCGATGTGGGACTAAACCTAACAATCTCCCCCGTCACACATCGGACCCAACTCTGATCTCCAGAAGACGTTTTTTTAGGCCCCGAGTCCAACGCTCCATGTCACACACAACCCATGTAAACCTTCGAGACGTTAACGGGCTCCCCCGTCACCATGTGAACCTCCAAGACGTTAACGGGCTCCCCTGTCACCATGTGACCCCTGAGATTTTTTTAGATTTTCCGACCATGGGCTCCAATATCACTTGTTAGAGTGCGCAGCGGATTCGGCGTAGCCCGCTATACCCACGAGTTGGTGCCCCTTGGGCCCCAGGTCCACCCGATCCTACAACATACCCAAACCTTAGGTCTAACTCAACCTAAAAGACTAACCTAATAGGTGAGAACTGCCTTCACCTTATATGTTGTGCTCCCCCACCATCAATTACCGATGTGGGAGTAAACCAAACAAATTTCGTGTTTCTTCGTCATCTCCATCACTCCATGCTGTTCTTTATTATGCCAGAGTAACAGGCAGTGGCGCCATAATGTTTAGCTTTATCCTCTCAAAAAAAATAATGTTTAGCTTTACAGAGGTACTTGAGTATTACAATGTCCAGGAAATGACAAAGGGAGTACTAACTGCAGAACAATTTGAAACTGGCAGTGGTTTCAGCCTGGCTTGTATATACTCTGGACAGCTTTTTTTAGATATGCCGCATATACCCTTTTTTTTTTACTTAGGTTGCAGTTCTAGCTAGCACGTGTATGGTGTATTCACTTATCTTGCTAAGTATTTACGCACATGCACATTCCATCCAAGCCCTAGTAAAAAATATAGTGTATCCACAAGCCGACTCATGGTCTATTTACTAGGCATATGCCATATAGAGAGAGCTCCTGTTACTACCTTGCCTAACTGGAATTTATCACCACTGGGTGCATGTGGCATTAACCTCCCCATCATCAAGGCTGAAGGCGTGAGACAAATGTTCTTCCCTGCTGCTGTACCCGCATACTACTGGGCACCACCTGCGTCAGAATAAGCATGACCGATTCCGTTCTGCTTATCTCCCACCATGATCTGATGGCAAGTGATGTTTCACGGATGGCATTTCTCCTGTGTTGTTAGTGGTAGTTCGCCATTAGCTGGTTAGTTGTTCGTGCTATGAGAGCAAACATGTATAGTGTGTGTGGCCCTGGGTAGGCTGAAATGTTGTTGGGTTTGGTTCTGCAGGCATTTCAGATTCCTGCCAGCAAGTTGTATAGGATTCTGTTGAACACGATTGAATGTGTCGCGTTCTTTCACCCTGATCAAAACTTTGGTTTCTCCCTGCGTGCTGAACACTAAGTCTTGCATGTGACTATGTGAGGAAGGATGCAATTTTTGTATGACCATGGTGGAGCTATTCAAACATGGTGAGTCTTTCCCGCATTGAGGTATTGGAGTTGATTCAGGAATAGCCAGCCACTGTCCTTTTTACTTGATGGGCCAGCGTTCAGCCCATGACTATCTTAACCTAGGTTAATCATCTTTCCATCAATTGCTTTCTTCTTCTGTCATCTGCAATTTTGCACCAGGGTTTCTCGCTGTTGGTGCGCAACGGGGCTCTGATCAAGTGTGTGTCGACGGGATCGCAAGGAACTGATAGTTGTAGCTAGAAATGCAAAAGCTTAAAGCTGTGAGGGGGAACCATTTTGTGTGGGTTGCGCCAGTGATAGAGCTGCCTCTCGGTCTCATGGGCCTACTACTTTTTGGGCCCTGAAATTTCCATCCGTTCCTGGTAGGCCTTTCTCTCTGAGAACGGGTGAGGGCAAAATACACCAAAGGTCCAGGTAAAGCTCAAAAAAAAAAAAAGAGGCTTCTAGTCTGAGATGAGGGTAACCACTTTGTGCAATGTTTTTTTTATTTTACTCGGTAATTCTAGCAACAACAATATCATTTAGCGAGATTACTCATTGATCCATTTTTTTTAGAACGGCGGCAAAAGCTTTGCCGGATTTTTATTAGAAGAGGAAACAAAGATAGTTACAAACAACGAAAAGAAAAAAGGAGGGAAGAAAAAACAGCCACTTGAGCAAAACAAACCAAATCCAAAGAACCACCAAAAGCTACTCTTCTGTTGACATAGAACAGACTACTGCAAAACAACCCTAGAAAACTACTAACGCCCTGTTTAGTTACACTGCAAATTGCAATTACAACTAGTCACATCAACGTTACGGCACATGCATGGAGCATTAAATGTAGACGAAACGTTTGCATGTTTGTACTTTTTGCATGTACATCACGAGACGAATCTTTTAAGCCTACTTGGACCATGATTGGACAAAAGTTGTCAAATACAAACGAAAATACTACAATGTAGAATTGCAACTGTAAACTAGTACCTAAACGCAGCCTAAGCCACCACCGGTTAATGTCGCGAGGCAAACTGGAAGCTCAGAATGTCATCCTTGCACAGTAGGGCTACTTGCTCTTCCTGGAGTCGCTTCTGTTGAAAAAGTCTTCGATTTCGCTACTTCCAGACATGCCGCCAGAGATACACCATAATACCATCTATAGTCCTCCGGTTCCTCTTGTCAAACTTGGTCCTAACACCTTCGCCATTGATCCATTTTGTACGTGACCAATTTGGCGTATATGAGTCGCAAAAGAATATCACGATCATGGCAAACTGTACTAAACTGTGGTTAGTTTGAATTTATTATATTTTTTGAGTGGATTTATATTTAATTTATTATACATAGTAGTTAGGTTTGTTCGGTGACGTGCACGTGTCTGGTACGCCCGCGCCGTGATGCCTCGTCTCGGGCCGGCCGGGTTACCGGTCGGTGTTGCTGGGTCGCCGCGCGCACGTGTGTGACTTTACCACGCGACGCGCGACCAAACAATGCCGAGCGGGTTTGGCCAAATCTCATGATCAAATGCCTAATATGATCACTACTATTACGACAGGCAGTGCAAAGCCCCAACTCCACAGTCCACGCTGCTCTGTACTGTACATGTAAGTATATATGTATACGTGGCCAGTCACAGGCTCACACAGCACGTACTGCTTCCTCTTTAATTAAAAGGAAGGAAAACGATTTTGTCACGGTTTAGGCATGCATGGAGCTAAGCTCAGTAGCTCTAGCTGCATCAGTCAGACAGGAGCCCCTCTCCTACCACGCCGTCGGGCGACATATTCAGCCCCAATCGATTTCATGACTTTTGTCATTCGTTTATTATAACAGCCTTTACGTCGACACAGTAATTAAAAGCAAATTAAACTGGGCCCGATCGATCCAGGCACTCCCATCTTCCCGTAGCATAGAAGAAGTGTGGTTCTTGTGTCCCAAGAAGTCAAAATTTTTAATTTATCGAATGTGTATAAGAAAATATTAATATATATTATTAATACTAAATATAAATCTAGTCAAACTTGACAGACACAACTAATACAGTGACACTTTAAGCGGATAGCCGTCGCCGCCCTCTCCTAGCAAACCTACTCTGGCCCCCTCCTCTCTCTGATCAATGGTCTCGACCATAAACAGAGAAGAAGGCACCCAATCCCTTTTCTTAGTTTTAGATTAGGTTTGTGTATTCTTGTTGATCTAGGCTTTATTTCTGTTGTCATCATTGAGGTGGTGACGACGATGTTACTTTTGAATAAGGTATCTCCGGTCTCTTCCTACCTCGACAACATTCGATCTAGCGTCATTGGATGACCAGTCAGAGTTTGGTCAGTCAAATCTGTTAACCTTCTTCGGATGTTTGCTTATCAAAGGAAACATAGTTGATTGGCTTTTGATGCGTTGATCTCAAATTCTTCTTTTGGTTTGTTCTGCCGCAAGGTTCAGAATCTTCAACATTTTTTTTTGTTGGTGAAAGATTGTAAGCCTGTCTTCCTTGGAGAATTCTTCCGGTTGATGTTCTTTCAATGGATATTAGATCTCAATATCAATAGTGAGTGGATTTTGCGGTCTTCAAAGCTGTGTTTGGCGAAGGTGTTTACATGTGGCCCTTTTTCTTTGCTGCCTTTGCAATGCGATCTTCAAACCGATCTGGTCTTTAATAGTCTATATTGTGATATTTTAATTTTAAATGTAGAAACAAACCATAGTGATGTACTCTTATGTTTTCTAGAGGTCGTTGTAAAACTTAGCAATTGAGCTAATATATGTACATGCACACACATAGTTTGTAGAATATGCTATTATAATTGGTGCACATATGTTAATTTATCGATATGTAAGCTAATAATCTCATCTGATATACTCCCTCTGTCCAAAAAATATACAATTTTAGCACAGTAACATATTTTAATATATCAAGTTTGATCATTGTAAATTAAAAAATATATAAATGTTGAAATAGAAAAGTATAAACATTTATAGTATGATAAATACCATTAGATTAACTATAAAATGTAATTCGCTAGAAACTTCGTCAAACATATGGCAGTGACCCATAGTTGCATCTGTTAGACACAGGGATTAGCTGCCCATTTACCAATAAATTTGGATTGCTTTGCTTTCGTTGATGGCTTTTCAATGAAAACGACGTGCACGGCATATTGATGCATGCTCACCAAGCAATTACACTACGAGGGCTATCCTAATATTAAATATCTATATGCATGCATCCTTGTATGATAAGCAACCGCAATCTTTATATGGTTTGGCTAAGCCGTACGTAAAAGAGGATGAGTGTGGCAGAGAACAAGGCCTCGATCGGAGAAGGAAAAGGGAGAATCCCACTAACTGCATTATTTTTAAAAGAAATCACAAGGGTGGCCAAAATTAGGTCTAAACAAATTATATTTTGGCCATAGATTACGGCAAAGCAAGGAAAGGTATCCGGATAACGTTCGCATTAGTAGCCGCAATGCAAAATGCTCGTGGCTTATTTATTCGGTACAAATGTGACTGTGAGATGACATCAGTGTCTTAGCCAAAGTTTTGTGACGTTATTGCTAATAAGTCTGCCATGTCATATATAGAATGAATTTTTTTTATGCAATATATAGAATGAAAATGAAATATAGATAAACACACATTCTCAATAAAATGTTTTATTCTATAGTTTCATAAACATTCATGGCTCATAGAAATCAGTAACCGTGTCAAGAGAATCCTGTTCCCATAAATCCCACTTATCTCTTATTAAAAATGTTGTCACATCATCAAAAATGCTTGTGCAAGAGCTTATCAAATACAAATGAACCAGCAGCGGGGAAATCAAATATACAAAACAAACGTCTGTTCACCACCGCAAAATTTGAGCCCTGGCCGGTTGCATATAGGCATAGTCAAACTGAAAACATGCATCGCTCCACGTGGACTTGCAGAGGAGAGTCAGAAGCAGGCCGGAGCCAAACCTAATTTCTGGCAACATAATTGGACGGCTAGAGGAGGCAGTGAAATTTCAAACACATCTATGTATTCGACACGGAAATAATATGTCCGGAATGGATTCATTTGACATAATATATGGCAGTGTTTAATCCTAGCTAGCTTTATGGCCTACTAGCACTAGCCATGCATGGTGCGAATTTCTCTCGGTCCATATATATCCTCTGACGCGCTTATATATATCTAACAGGCACGGAAATATTCTTGGTTCGAATATGATAACATATAGGTTGTTGAATCGCATATTATATAGCCGTAATTTCAACTGTTTTTCATTACTGTATAGTTAAAAAGAAGATTAAAAAGAAAGATAAAGGTAGGAAGCCGGCCCAACGGATGAGGGACGAGGAGGATGAGACAGATAACTAAATAAATAATGTGAGCCGGCCAACGCCACTGCACTGCACATCTGGCGCCTGGAAGTATCGAATCCAAGTCGGATGGAGACCGAATGGCATCTGTCCACGTCACCGAGGCCAGGCGGCCGGTGCACCACCAGCACCAACCAAACTGCCTGCCTGCTGCTGCGAGCGAGAGCGAGCACCCGCGTGCGTGAGCCGCGGGCCCCGCTTCCCCCAACGGCGAACGAGCCGTGGATCGCACGGGGTACTCCGGCAACGTGTCGCGTGCCTGGTGGGGCCCGCGCAGGTGTCTCACGTAAGCAAAGGCAAAGAGGCAGGCAGCGACAGCGAGGATCCGCTGCGATCCATCCATGGGCGGGTTGGGTTTATTTCCGGTGACGGCCACCGGACGTCACAAGAGTCCCGTGCTTTATTCCTTGCCCTTGCCCTCCGTCGTCTCCTTTACTCATCTCCGTTGCGTGCGCCTTCATTCTGTATTTTATTTGCTCCGTCTTTTCTCTGCCTTTCATGTGTGTTCTTTTTTTTTTTTTTGGTTCCGTTCACGATCGATCGATGCTGCTTCAAGGTGTGCCAAGAAGATTGGTTTGTCGACGTGTGGTGCACATTGCATTGTACTGTAGTTACTTTGTTGTAGTAGTAGTAGCAACCTTGTTCTGTGTTTCCACTAACGACTGTTGTAAAAGAAAAGATAGAGAATCGGATTACTCTCTCTTGGTCTGTTTCCTAACGATATCATTCCTCTTCTTACTTAGTCCTAGCTTACAAAGGTGAGGTTAGGTTAATTAGGTACAACTCCGGCATGTTTCATCTGTCCATCGTAAACGGATATATATAGGAATAATTTTCAGATGCGGCAATTTTAGCTTCCATCCATCATCAGGCGAGCAGTTGATCCATCAGCCATTAGCTTCCATCCCTTCGGTTCGCTAACTGCGCCCAGCCACAAAATCGATGTATTGACATATATATATGTCATGTATATATATGCTACTATACCACATATAATAGTATTTTCTACAGATTTCAAGTAAGGCGGGAGCCAAACCTTGCCAGATACTTGGCTCCACCCCTGATCGTAAGAATATTTGCATATTGAATACCACTTAATTTGACATAAAAATTCAAAGCGCCAAGTACTGATTTACACACTAAAAAAATGCACTATAAACCCGTACCTACTGTTTGTGCATCTATATATGACCATATTTTTGTGTATGATCTTTAAATATAATTTATTGGTGTGGTGGTACAGTGTCCACGTGGATGTCTCCTTTTTAATATAGCGGATGGTCCTTAAAAAACAACTCTTAATTTATTTTAATATTGTGTTTATGTACATGTCGATTATATAAGTTTATAGCAATGTTGATCGGATAAAACTTACTACTATGGTGTTGTTTGGTTGGCAAATGTAAACACAAATGGTAATAAAATTGAATTACACTAGGACTGTAAACAATGAATTAGATCACGGTTTTTGTTTGGATTTGGACTGTAAACACAAATGCTAATGGAATCATGTGAGCACATGCTAAGCAACCAGTCTTCAGGAGCGACGAATGCACGATGACAGAATCCGCTCTAGCGACGAACTCGGCCGGTGCTGCGCTCCCTGCTGGCGGGCAGCTTCCCACCGCATCAGCCCATGGACTTGCCATTCCCAGTGGCTGCATGATTCTTCCGAGTTCCGGCCATGGCTCCTCGATAGCGCCGCCGCTTCTAGGCGCGGCGTTGAATCATGTGCTGATCTGCGGTATCGACCACGGCTTCATCTGCGGATGCATGTGACGCGAGGAAGAAAAAGCGCCCAGAGTCCTATAGCGGTGGCGGTAGGACGGATAACGCCATGCGAAGGCCGGGATCGAAATAGAATAGGCCGTAATTAGATTACAGGGTACCTGATATCGGTACGTGTCCAACCAAACAACAGTAACGGCATCCATTACCCTCTGTAATTTGATTACGTTACATTTCGTTGAACCAAACACTATCTATATGTTACTACCATAATGTTAGGCATCTAGACCCAAGCACGATCTATTCCAAGAAAGAAAAGAAAGGCGGGAACGAAGATGGATAAAAAGGGAAGACAACTTTGATTAACCAATCAATACACATGCATGGCATAGGCAGCCTTCAAAGCGATGATTACCTGTGGTTCGATGAGTACGTTTGTTGAGTGGGGCGCTACCCATCAGGGTTTAAATATTGATTGTCGCACTTTTTCTGGATTTATTTTAGGATTTAACGGCGTTGTGTTTTTAGTGATAGACGACGTTCCTGTCGATAACGAGGTGCCTGTGGTAACTTCGTCAATCTCGAGATCTGACGGCGCAGTCTTCAGAGGTGTTTATAGGGGTAGAATTTATATATGTATGTTCACAGGGGTGAGTGTGCGTATGTTGTGAGCGTCTGTGTCTGTAATGTGCAATTCGAAAAAAATGATTACTACAATATTATCAAGAAAATTATAATAACATGGCGTCCTTTTGGTGTCTGATGGGAGCGGCCTCATCACATGCGACGGATGAATGGATTGGATGGATAGCTCTAAAGCCAAGGGAGGAAGGCATATCTATCGGCTTTTGCTCTCTTTGGCTTGACGACCACGCGACGCGAGAGAGCCCATCGAACCACCTCTAGCCTCTAGCCTAGCCTAGCGCTGCTCGATCGGCCAGCGTAACGGCGCCTGTGCCCGTTCCGTCCGACCCCGTTAACGGTCGCCGACGGTTTCCGTTCTTCTCCCTTCTCTCCGGCCCGCCTCAGCAGTTTGCCGTTTGCCGTTTTGGTTCTGTGCATTTATTTACGGCGCGGATTAGGGCTTGTTTGGTTGAACTAGGACTAATGATTAGTTAGAACTAGTGATTAGCTGAACTAGTAGTTAGTTGATTAGTAATTAGTTCAGTCATGTTTGAATCTAAGGACTAACAAGTGATACTATAAAGTAGAACTAGTTGTTAGCCACAAATAATTGGGTTTTATGAATTAGTGAACTAACAATTAGTTGGAGCTTGAACTAATTGTTAGTCCACTCATTAGTTCACCTGTTTGGATTTTCAAAGACTAAGGCTCTGTTCGTTTGAGCTTAAAACCGCTTATTTTTCAGCCCTTCTACAGTATTTTTCTCTCACAAAAAATCAGCATCAGCGTTTATTTTCAGCAGTTTTCAGCTTCAGTGAACAGAGCCTAAACTTTAGCTAACTAGTTGTTAATCCGTGGGATCAAACAGGCCCTTAATCCTGTGGTGAATGGTTGCCGTGCGGTTCTGGCATGCAGTTAAATAGTTAATCTTTTCTTAATTGCAGTCAATTTTGCACTGTGGCCTATACGAGGCGAGCTAGGCCGCGAGATGATTAGTATTAATCATCAGGGGATGTGACGTTTTACGTCGTGACGCGGTGATTATATTATTTGCGGACGTTATCAGCTCCACCTAGGCCGACCAACCACACGATTTTCTTTTTTAACACACACACGCAGTGGAAGTTGCTAACTGATTACCGAGTAGTGTGCTTGCAAAGTTGCAAGTTACAACCAGTAGCCAATTAAACAGAGTGACAAGTTGTTGCTCAACTAGTAAAAAGTCAAACAGAGTAACCTGCAAAGTGCTAGCATGCACACATATTCTCACTCCATCTACAAATTGAGAGTAACCTGCAAAGTGCTAGCATGCACACATATTCTCACTCCATCTACAAATTGATTAATGTATATGATATATTAATAGATGAGGCTAAAACTTAATAATTTGGTCTTTCTCGTTAAAGGGCCAGGCCGGACGATCTCCTAATTTGTCCGCGGAATAGATGTTGCTAACAAATTTAATGAATGTTGGTTTCACACCAAGTGAAATATTCTATGAATATTTGCATCTGTTCAGATTTAAACGACGTTAGAAATGTTTACATTTGTAGATATATGGGGGAATTAGGCTAAGATACTTGCCGTTAGCAATCGCGTTAAATCGACGATTATTTGGACCATCTTGACCATATTTAACAATGAGTGATACACATGTGGTTCCAAATTTCTTAGACACAATCGCACAGCTATGAGCAACCAACCAATCCACAGCCACAAGAAGTCAAGAACTGCTAATTTCAAAGTTGGATGAGCTGAACACTTGATATAATACGGATTGTTTAAACCTTGTACTGTACTTAGCTGGCCGAGGTCATCTAAATATGCTGCTACTCAGTCACACGACTAGTGCTCTAATTAAAAACGAACGTAACCGAGACTAGTGGTGCTCGACGTACTCTCAGAGGTCGGAGCAATATTTAATCACTCCATCTGCCAGTCAAATTTGTTAATTATGCTTGCTTTGGGCATATATATAATTTAGAAGAAATTAGCACTTGATTCCATCGCGATGACGATTAAACATAAGATCCTTGAATGCTGAAGTAAGTAGAAGTAGATTGATTAATGACGCTGCGTACGTCCCTAATGACGATGATCTTAGTTGTGTTGTGATCTGCTAATTAATCTTGGCGGATCAGTAATACCATGCTTGCGGGCGTGTTCTTTAGTCTCAACTTGTTGGCAAATGGCATCTGCACGATACCTAATGAGCCAATCATATACCGGCCTACTGCAAAACGTACACAAAAGAGAAAATATGCACAAGTCCTTTCATCGAAGTATACTCCGATCCTACTCTCCAAACAGGGTAACATGCAGGGCCTCGCAAAACGAATTAATTATTAAGTTGACATACTGCACTCCATCTACAAATTCATTAATGTTTATATGGTTTTGGGTGCGATGCGTGCATATAATTTCTGCGCACACATGCACATAAACATACGGGAGACGGGATGATGGAGGGCATGCAGATCGACATACCAAGTCCTCACATGCATAGCTATCTACAGAATGTACAGCAATTGGCGAACGTGTGCGAGATGGACAGTGTAGATACTTTTGTTGGCATGCACGTGCTACTACCTACCAGCACGTCGCTTTCTCGCTGAAATATCGAATGCTCCATGCTATATGCTGCATATAGTGTGGTATCGTACCACGCTACCACTACCACTACCACCACACCTCGTCCACCGACAAAACCATGTTAGCAACTTAGGGAGTGTTTGGCTGAGGACCTTGGCTCGCCACGCCACCGTGTGGCTGGCCATGTCACAGTGTGGCGGCGGTGGCTAGAAACCTCGCCACAACTTTACCACAATTAATATGCACTACACGACAAGCAGCAGAGGTAAATAATAAGGTATAGCAGCAATACCCAAATGTGAACCAAACACCAGTCTCAATGGTGTGATCACCGAACTTGAGACGTGACGAAGTATGTTGCCCAACCAAACACTCCCTTAGCATGCGTAGTAGAGACTGACATGACTGTTAGTTACGTCTCGTTTAGCCAGGCATTGCCCGCATCCGGTTCGGCCGGCAGTGTAGCAGAGCCGCCTTGAGAGAGACTTGAGAGCCCAGAGATTAGCTTGAGCCGCTCTGATTATTGTTGGAAGTTTATTTGAAGATAAACCGGAGTCCTTATAGTGCAGAGCGGAACAACCAAATTAACTGCTGAGACCCTGATTAAATGGACTTTTAATAGTTACAATACTATATGTGATACTATGTAACTAAATATTTGCTGTTTTCGTCGACACAGTACAAGGGGAGGGGGAAAAACAAACTACATACTCCGTCCATATAGGAAAATAAAGTCGTTTTGGACAAGATTTGAGTCAAACATTAAGAATATAAATCATAAATAACTCTCAAGTTGTTGAGTTTGAAAATGTGAAAAATATATGAATAGATTTGCCTTGAAAAATACTTTTATGAAAGTATACATATTTCACTTTGCGATGAATATTTTTATAGAGAAAAGAAGTTAAAGTTATATTTTGAAGACCGTGTCGCTATTCAAAACGACTTTATTTTCCTATACAGAGCGAGTACATCGCCTATGTATAATGTCGCGACTATTATCTCTGACGTTTTAGTGTCCCACTATTACTACCATTTGGAACATCTTTTGGATTATTAAAATATATAGACTGTGCATTCGATTGTAATAATATATGGAATATGACTTATAACGATTTGGTTTATTGGATTCCTAGATTTATTAATTATATGTGCGTTGGATTATTGTCCATTCACCTATAATCCATTGCAGATAATATCTTGAGATGGATTATATGATTCCAATAACCTATTGGTTGGATGATTATAATTCAACCCCATAATCTGAAGTGTTTGGAAAAACTAGAGATTATCTAAGTTATACAAATAAACCCGATAAATATAGACACATTTCATAGCTTCCATATTAAATGTTGTGATATAGGTGAAAATGTTATTTGGTCTTTTCACTCTAATACTGTATTTGAGAGTTCTAGGTATTTAGCAAAGGTTAGTTAGAACTGACTAGTTTCTACTATTGATTAAAGGGTACTGCGTCCCATCGGACGTCCAGACGGACCAGCTGGTCCGGACGCCCGTGGCGAGCAGTTGTGGCAACAACGAGCGCCCGGAGCGCGCGTCAGGCCCAACTGGCCACAGGCCAGGGCGCCAGGCTGGTTGCCTACGTGCATGCATGCTGCATGTCAACCAATGCATCCCTATCACCTAATATTGCGTGATGATTTTTGATGTTAAAAAAAGGTATAACTCCTAAACTAAGTATTCTAATTAAAATCTGATTGCACCATTATGTTCCCTGCAATTAATTCTTCAAAACAAGATCTCACATGATATTTTGATAATTTTTTTCCAACATACAACAGTCCAATATACTTTTGCAACATTAATACAAAACACTTGCAACATACTTGTAAAAACTACTGAAATATTGGATACATAATTTTACAACATTCATGTTTCACCCCTTCTTTCAGACGACGAGCAAAGAAGGGGAACGATCGATCTTGTTAGCTGGCAACAGAGAAGGTAGACGACGGGCTGGTGTGAGGTTATGCCGGCTATACCAGATCGGGTGCCAAAGATGGAGAATGACCGCTATGAAGCACAGAAAGAGGCAAGGAAAAAGAGTATACGAGCATATGTACGATGAAGGATGTTGGGAAGATGCGAGGTCACGCTGTCTAGGACGGAGGACAATCGCCGTCAGTGGCGGGCCTCCCTATCCGGCGGATGGACATGAAACATGCCTCTGAAATACTAATTGTAACACCAGATTTAATTTTCAAGCATCCAGATGCACCACTTGAAACATATGTAAAAAACTACTGAAACGCTCGAAACTTGTAGATGAAACATTTAGGAAAAAAAACATTTGAAAACACTTAGAAACCAAACATACGCAACATTTAGATAAAACAGTTCCAACAATACATGTGAAAACATATGGAATATCCGAATGAAACACTTACAAGCATTGATTTTGAAAACAAAATGAAACATTAGGAACATAAACTTGAAACATACGTTGGACAAAAAGATGAAATATTTTAAGCAACACTTATAATATACATCTGAAACACCTACAATAACATATACAACATTTTCGATCTACTTTTACAATATCTATATAAAGAATTATAAAATAAAAAAATAAAAAAAGGAAAAAAGAATAATAAAAAGGAAAAAGAAAAATAAATAAAATAAAAAAGGAAAAAGGAAAAGAAAAATGAAAAAGAAAGAGGAAACAAAAAAGAATAAAAATGATAAAGAAAAAACCAAAAAGAAAAAAAAAGAAACGTGCGTGGGGCCGGCGGCACGCGCCCGTGTCAGGTCTAACCCGAACGTGCGCGAGGGCAGGCGGCAGGCGCACGCGCCCCGCGTCCGGACGCACCGGACGGCCGGCCCCAATCATTACCGTTGATTAAATACTTTCACTAGTACAGAAATAACCTTTAGTCTCGGATTTATAGTCCCAGTTGAAAAAACCAGGGGTCTACACAAAGGTCTTCTCAGACTAAAAAGAAAGAATGTATTGATACTAAAAATAAATAATGTATTGATATTGCGTCCCGTGAGATTCAAACCCTAAACCTCATGCATAGTCTCGTGTGTAACTTACAACCACACCTACACAGTAGATGTGACTACAGATAGGACATTTTTCCTTTTTGAAGTTGTGGATGACCCTTTAGTCGCAGTAACACCAACCGGGACTAAAAGGTCCTTAGGGTCTACCTTTAGTTTAGATTGATAATACGAACCGCGACTAATGTTGACCTTTTAGTCCCGTTGGTGTTATCAACTGGGGCTAAATGTTTTTAGTCCTGAAAAATAAAAATCGAGACTAAAGTCAAAACTTCATGTGGATCAAAAATATTTTCTCTACTAGTGTTCATGTAGTCTATGTATCAATTCTCATAAGACATGTTAGAAAGAAAGACCCTAGAAATCTCAAAGAAAAAGTCTAGGCATCATTAGCAATAATAACCATTTGATCAATCCTTTTCTTTTAAAAAAACTAACAACTTCTGCAATTATAAAATATATAGTCTAAATTAACCCCATAAAACATATGTAAAATCACCTAAAGCAATATCACATATTCAACATAAATACTTGTGGTCGCCTATATTTCTACATTTTTGTTTTTCTTCTAAAAAGTCAATAAACTCTTATCATTGTCGTATTTGTTAATCGCATTAACAAAGGGTGAGCAGCTCATAGACGCACGTCACCTCTAGAAATGACGCATTAACAGTGACCATTTTGCAAAGGTGGCTAGCCCGCTTGCCTCTAGAAACATAAAATGTCCACCTCAATAAATTGTTTTCATAATTAGTGTACTTGGCCATGCCGATATAAAAATATATAAGATAAACCCTAAAATTTGAATCTAGATCATGTTCTTATGTCAACATGAAATTTTTTTAAAAAGTAAGGGATTTGATAAAAAAATAGTCGATGATCATTGCATATATTTTATACTAAAATTGCGTCGTTCTTTGTAATTTCTATAGGCGCAATCCACATTTTTGGATACCGATAAAAAAAATTGTTAGAAAAAACTACAAACCCGATAAAAATATAATCTTTGTTGGCACAGAGATAATTAATAATTATTTATATATGAAGATAAGGGTAAAAATTAAATATTTCATGGTACAAAGACAAATCACAAAAGTAACAAACTACTTGTATTAGTTGGTGGTATAAGAGTATCATCTAATATTTCAGGCACTTGAAATATAGAAAAAGTGTTAAAATAATCTAAAATAACTCTCTAAAAATGCATCCACATTACATATCCGGATAGCTGGGGTTAGAAAAGACATTACTATTAGTAACTAGAGCCTCCACATTAATCTTCATAAACCACGTACTCCCTCCGTATCGCAATTAGATGACGTCTAGGACATTAACATGGTCTCCAAAGTATGACTTTGACTTCATATTTCTATAAAAATACTTATTGAAAAGTGATATATGCATACTTTTATGAAAGTATATTCGAAGAAAAATCTATTTATATAGTTTCCATATTTCCAAACTCAATAATTTAAAAGTTATTCATGATTTATATTCCCAATGTGTGACCAATACCTTTTCTAAAACGTCATCTTTTTTCGATATGAAGGGAATACGTTATAAAATCATAGAAACCCTAAAAGAACACAAAATTCCTCATCAACTCGCTAAAGTATAATCACCATTGCAAATTAAGTAGAAGGAAAGTCAGATGCATTTGATATTATATTTTGCCTTCAGTACTTATCCATACTTCTGTTCCTCAAAAAGATACTAGCTAGTGAGTTTCTGTGTTCAGTTCCAACAACATTACAAGCCGGCGTGGACGCGCACCTCCTGCTGCATGTACAGCACTTTTGTTGGACAATCTTATATATGGGACAAAAAGAAAAAGAAAAAGAAAAACAAAAACAAAAAGGCAACAGTCCATCAGCGTGCGTTCAGGCGGTTACACCAGGTCACCAGCCAAAGCGAGCTACGCTAATTGCAATCTACTACTAATATAATACTGTTCTGCCAATGCAAGATTATAAATCGGTTGGAGCCGTGAAATTTGTGGTGATCTTTAGCGGGTCCTAGGTGAGGCGGGAAATACAAATAACGCCAAAACAGCAGCATGCGATCGAAATTGAGGCGTGGAAGCTAGTATATCATATCATATAGGAGTATATTATATAAACATGGTACGGGTTGGTGATCCGTCTATCAGATCATGAGGCTATGCGCACCGCTTGGATCTACAACTGGCACGGTAAAGGTGTGGGGCCCCTTTTGGATAGACGGTAGAGACGAGAACACCCGCACCGCATGCATCTGTATCGTCGCCTGTATCCATCCTCGCTCCCTCCACCTCCGCCTCCCTCGAGCGCGGCGACCCAGCGGCGCTATCCGGCGCGGCAGGCCCAAGTGCGGCGGCGGCCTCCTCCTCCGACGCTCCTCCTCCGTGTGGCTCCCCGGCGCTACTCCTCCAGAGCACGGCTCCCCGGCGAGGCGCCCCTCCGGCAGCTTCTCCAGCACGCCCGACTCCCCGGCGAGGCGCTGCTCCCCCGGCGTGGCGCGGCACAGCCTCGCCGGTGCAGCTCCCGCCTCCTCCCTCCGGCCCTCCCCTCCGACACTCCTCCTCTGCACAGCTACAGGGGACTACCCCTTCAGCGGCGGCGTAGCCTCCCCGGTGCGGCTCCTCCAGCACGTGGCTCCCCGGCGCAGTGTTCCTTCGGCGGCTCCTCCAGCGCTCGCGAGTCCCCAGCGCGGCGAGGCCTCCCCGGCGGCTCCCCTGCACCATCCACGTCAGCATCTCCCTCGCCCCCTTCCTTGCTCGTCTGCGATAGCGTGATGAGAGAGAAAACGGAGAATCTGGCGTCCCTGTAGCGACCTGTAGGGTAGAGGTCCCTTTACCGTGCAACGGTGCAGCTGTTTCATCGGTAAACCTGGCGTACAGGCCGGTTTGGTGATCCGCGGTGCGGATAGGCTGAGATGCAGGAACCTGAGCTGAATAGACGAAAGCGAGCCTCCCCTCAACTAACCGACACATTTCTATCGACTTCTTTCTTTTTTAAATGATCCGATCGACGGTACGTACCACCGTGGATCGCGCCATCCATCCACTCCGCTCTAAGTTGGTGGATATAATAGGGGGTGTTTGGTCGTATCTCCCTTGGATTAGGCTCTCCGTATACGAAAATAACATTGTGTTTAGTTGCTGTGGCTCTCGGACTTGCTCCCCTCATGCAAGATCCCTCTTGCAAACAGCCTCTACACAAATGTGGGTGGCTGTTCCTGGTGGGCCTGGCTCAGCCGATGCAAGTGCTCTCTCGCTAATGATGCAAATTTTGCGAAAGTCAATTTTTTCTCTCTAAACTTTGAAACCAGTCAAACTACCTTTTTGAACTTTTAAAACCGTTTGTTTTACCTCTCTCGCCCGGTTACTGGTGGTTTTAAAGTGGTTTTCTTTTTCTCTCTCTTTTTTTAAAAATTTTTGGATGAATTATTGAAAATCATAGTAAATTATAGAAAAATCATAAATAGAAACTCAAATTTGTTGGACACCACATGAGGAGATCTACACAATAGACATATGATATGGTATGGTTTATTATAAAGTTTTTGCTTTTCTACACAATAGATATATGCTTTACTACAATTAAATAGAATAATTTATAGCTATAGTATTTATGGTCTAATTGTGGTAAGTTTTTTATGATCGACTATTGTATGTTTAAAATGTATTCCCTCCATCCCAAATTGTAAGTCATTCTAAAAATCTTGGAGAGTCAAACCATCTCAACTTTGACCACGTTTATATGATAAGATAATAATATTTATAATATCAACTAAGTATCATTAGATTCTTCATCAAATATATTTTCATATTACACTTATTTGGTGTCATAAATCTTTATATTTCTCTCAATAATTTTGGTCAAACTTAAAATGCTTTGACTCTCCAAGATTCTTGAAATGACTTACAATTTGGGATGGAGGGAGTAGTAAAAATTACATACTCATTGGATCATATTTAACTTAGTTATATATTTATTTAGGTTTTAGTAAGCATAAATCTAAATAAATCTATAAATAAAGTATACATGCTCCAACAAGTATGCAAATTTTAATACAGTTCAATAATACAATAATTAGCTCAAATAAATATTTTAGCACAACTAGACCATAGACACTGCATTTATGAATTATTCTAATTAAAAAAACATAGATCTAAATCTATAGCAAAACCTTTTGTACTAAAGCATACCATGTTATATATTCATTGTGTAGATCTACGCATATGAAGTCCAACAAAATTAGATTCTCTATTTTATGATTTTTCAGTGATTTAATATGATTTTTCATAAATTCATCTAAAATAAATCTATATCTAATAATAAAACGGTAAAATTTCTTCTACTTTTTTGGTAGCATTTTTTCTTTCACCCCTCACTGACTATTTTACCCTGAATGGACTCCGCTCTCGTAGAACCACTCGGCCGAGTCCAACTTGCTGAGATTGTGTCTAACTTTTTTCCACCATAGAGATCATGTCCTCATCAGTCATGAAATTTGTTGGGCATAATTTTTTCGATTTCTTTTTTTTTTGTCGCAGAGAGACTGTGTCCTCATCACCCGCGGATTTTGAGGCAGTGCGTGAAGGCCATGGGTACATCTAATGGCGTGGTGGTTGACAACTTTGTGGACCTCAAGGAACGTTCGTGTCCAGCTATAAGTTGGCGATCGGTAAATCTGTATGGATGGTAGGGCCACTTTGAAAAAAAATTATAAAAAGAGAAAAACATAATTAGTTACGTATCACTTTTTATCCCGTTATAATATACGGGTACTTTTGCTAGTATATAGAAAAATAAAAAGACAAAAGACAAACTCATCTCTAAAACTGCTTATAAGGGCTTGCCCATCGCGGGCATATAGAAATAGTGGCCTCACTAAAAAGCAACAAACCACGCATGGCGTACAGAGCTGAGGCTACTAAGGCTCCGTTTATATCCCAGTTGCAGTTGCAATTCTGCACTATAGCACGTTCGTTTGTATTTGACAACTTTTGTCCAATCATGGTCCAAATAGGTTTAAAAGATTCGTCTCGTGATGCACATGCAAAAAGTACAAACATGCAAACATTTCGTCTACATTTAATGCTCTATGCATGTGCCGCAACGTTGATGTGACTAGTTGCAGTTGCAATTTGCACTGGATCTAAACAGAGCTTAAGCTCTCATCGGGAGCAACACAGCTTGTGCTCCTGCTCTGAAAAGGTTTGTTTGCTTTTTGTCAGACTTTTTCATGTCTTCTGAAATCTCTCTAGCAAAATGCTGCTCGCTAGGTGCTTCGTTCTTTTGTCTGACGAAGCACTCGTTGCCTCTGGGAGCACCTCTGACAATCTGCGGAGCCAACAACCTGTCTGATTTGGAGGTGAGATGCATACGTGGACAATGGGGCTAATGGCCAAGCTGGAGCGTTGGGGAAGCCCTAACTAGGTCAGAGAGAAAACAATCGGATTTAAAAGTTTGGGGAGGTGGTTTATCCGGTTTCAGAGTTCAAACTTGTAAAAGTTGAGTGAGGCAAGGCGTGGACTTTTACACAGTACTAGTAGTTACTCTGCCTGCTGCAGAGATGCATGTGCATACGGATCTTCACTGTCACTATGGGTGCGTTTGATATAGGGCCAATAGGGTGGCCGGCGTCCTCAAGCTGCAACTCGGCAGGTTTGATTTGCTTGTCTCAGCTGTCAGCCTGACTCTATTCATGCAAATTGTCTTCTCTCTCCTGCATCCCAGGAAACGGTTTCAAGGGCCGTTTCTTGGGAGCCAGGCTCCCTCCGTCCACGCGTAGCCGATTTGGGCGCAGCTGCTCTCACAATTTGGTGTTTAGTCAGGCTGTGTCATTGAAATCAAACACTGAGTTTCCTGGGATAGACTGCACAACTGTAGGAAATCAAACACACCTTTGTGTGTATGCTTTGGATCAGGCCACGGCTGGCCAGGGCCTGGCTGATGAGCTCGGCCACCCCTGCGCCCTATATCAAACGCGCCCTATAGAGAGCACATGGTGCATAAGCGCTGAATCTGCTGTGGCACGGCAACTAGCTCGAATAATCGCAAGGGCGCATGCGGCAAGCTTCCTCCTCGGATCCACATCCACTCCTCTCCATCTCGTTGGAGATGACACCGGCTGCCTAGCTGGAGAAGTACTGCTCCGTACGTGACGGCACACGTCACACGTGCACATGTGAGCAGACAAGGAATCAATGGCCGGCCTGACAAGCAACAAGTAGCGCGCGTGCAGCTTAGCTGGACTAACGTCCTGGCTGCCACGGTAACGCATCGTAAAGTAGTGCCTGCCTACTGGCTCTCACTGGCCATTGGCGGTTCTCATTTTCCAGGCCCGACCGATCCATGTAGAGGTTGCCGAAGCACGGCGATGTCACCAACATGCGCACCGTACCGGTTGCTCGGTTTCATTCTTCGCCTAAACAATGGCGGACGTGCTTAGGTCAGAAGATGTATGCGTTGACGTCATGCAAGGGATCAAACGATTTATATGCATTTGGTTTGGATTCACTAGTTGGAATAATAACTTGTTCACTTTTCTTATTTTAACTTTTTTTTAGACATCAACATTAGCCAAAATCAGCGTTTCATTTCAGACAAACAAACAAGGTGGCTTTACATGTCTAGTAGTGATGCAGTCTCTCGCTAGTGGCTCAAGTAGCTAGAGATTGAAACACATGGTTGTAACCTTTTACATCCTCAAAAACACATCGATTGTTGTAATATTTTGAAACTTCATGTCCGCTTAATATCGTGAAAAACAATAATCAAAGGGATTACTAAAATTTGGGTGTTTCGATTTTAACTTTCTTTCAGGCGAAGTTTATTGTGTGTGTGTGTGTGTGTGTGTGTGTGTGTGTGTGTGTGTGTGTGTGTGTGTGTGTGTGTGTATATATATATATATATATATATATATTAAAATTGTATATTTCGCCCGTTGCAATTTTTATAGACGTAATCTGTAATTTGTGTTACCGATAATAAAAAATCTCATTAGACAAAAATAAAAACGTAGTAATTTTTTATTCGTGCTGGCACAAAGATAATTAATAGTTTTTAATTTTTTTCTATAAGTGATAAGGACAAAGAAACTAATATATCATAATATAAAGACAAATAAGAATATAAAAGTAACAATTTATCCGTACTAGTTGGCGGTATGAGAGGTGATGCCCAAAATATATATCATCTAAAATTTTATATGTCTGAAATATCAGAAAAGTAATAATAATGTTTCAGGCACTGGGGAAGATATGGTATGACCTCGCTCCCTCAGGTCCTGTGGACGACCAGATGCATGCGCTCCGTTATATTCATGAAAGCCACGTAGGAGTACGTAGTGTACGGCCGAGCTGGAGATTATAACAGCATCGCCATCATGGTGCACAGGCACAGCGATCCGTCGCCGCCGACCCATCCGTCTCCACTATTGTACTCTACCGACCCACCCACCTGAATTGGCCGCGAGACCGACCGCTCGTCGGGTTGCCGTGGGACACAGGACTCCTCCTCCTACGTGTCTCTCTCGCCGCCCGCGAGGGGCCTGCCCCGGCCCGCTGCTGTCGCCACCCCGGGGCCGGGGCCGGGGCAGGGCGCGCGGCGGCCATCCACGTCGCCTTGCGCTGCTCAGCTCGCCGGAGGTTCCAGCCCTCAGTCGGAAGTTAACTTGCTGCTACTAATTCGATGACGACTTGCCGCCTGGATGGATGACAGATGATGCGTCCCAATCTCTCCGTTTCCTCGTCCACGACCCCCAAATGTCATGATCCAGTCCTCCGCTAGCTGTGCGCAGTGGCGGATCCATCTTTTTACTTCTGATATACGCAGCAAAAAAATTTCTTATGCATTTCGATAAACCATATACAATTCGATAAAATCATATTCTAATTCGGTATAACCATATTCTAAAATCATATAAATTGTTCAAATAAAATACAAAATACTTCAAAATGTAGCCATATAAGAGACTTATAATATTAGTTGTTGATTCGTCGCTCTGTCTGTTGGGCGTTTCGTCCGCATCACAAGCTCGCGGCGAAGCGACCAGAGGACAGGGCGCCGGAGTCCGGAGCGTGGGAGCCGGGAGCAGATCGCCTTCGCCCAATCGCTCGTCGCCGCACGCGCCCGCACCTTCCCCCGTCGCCGGTCGTCGCACACACGCACCTATGCCCGTCACCGGTCCCTGCACGCCCGCACCGCCTCGAACCCTCCAAGGATCGCGCTCGTCACGGCTAGGTTGGTCGCGGGTTCGCGGAGTCGCCTCGTCTACTCCTAGAGTCCACGCGCAAGATCGAGATGAGTCGATCCAGGCCGCGCATGCAGTTACGTACGCAGAGTCGTGGAACCGAACGGAACTTACGGAAGCCAGATCATTTTCCTTTTTTTTCTAATTTTTACTCCTAAAATTTCTATCCTATCTCTATGACAGGTGGACCACAGGATATGCAGTGGCCCACCCTGCATACCCTGTAGGTCCGCCCCTGCTGTGCGTGTATTTGTGTATCATTTGTTGGAACTAAACCGAGAATGATTACCGTGTGCACCGTGAGAAGATACATGGCTGTGAAGCTCATAATGACTTATACTGAATTTTTTAGAGGAAAATACTATTCTATATTAAAAAGAAGACAAAATAAGATCTATAAATAGAAAACGAACAGAGCCACAGTACGTGGCGCATATACCCTTTGTAATAATAATAATCGATAAAAGAGGGGAAAAAAAGCAGATTTGCTTCCCAAAACGTTGATTTTGGTTGATACTGATTTACTGTGAGAAAACATTGCAGAGCTAAAAATAAACACGGATCGCAAAGTTCAAATCCCGTTTTCGAATGAACGGTCCTGATGGCTGATCCGATCGGGCTGAGCTGCCAGCTGGTGGGGGTCGGGTGCCACGTGAGCGCAACATTACCGTGTCCAGGGGCTGTCACCCCACCCTGAAACAACGCATTCATGCACCAGCAGCACTCGCACACGCACACAGTAATTACTAATTAGCCAGCCAAACGGGGAAAAATGATAGAAACACACCCACCGGAAATCTAACGGAACGGAACGTGGGCTGTATGAAAACGTAGCTAACGGTCGTTGCCGTCGCCGTCAGTTACCTCCCCGTTGCCCTGTCCTGTCCCGACGGCAATAAGAAGCAGCGAGGTTGCCCCCACATCGCTCCCCGTCTCTCTCCCTCACGCTCACACACGCCAGACGCCGCGGAGAGAGAGAGGGGCGCGGGCTGCAAGCGAAGGACCGACGACGGACCCCGCCGTCCTCGCAGGCACAGGCACGCGCCCGCGACCGACGGAGATGGAGTCGCCGGAGGCCTGCTCGTCCGGGGAGGCGTCCCCGGTCTCGCCGGCGGCGGCGGAGCGCCCGTCCGAGGCGGCGGCGCTGCGGGCGCTCGTCGACCGGGTGCGCGCCGGGGAGGTGGACGCCGCCCGCGAGGTGCGCCGCCTCACCCGGGCCTCCGCCAGGCACCGCCGCAAGCTCGCCGCCGCCGTCGACCCGCTCGTCGCCATGCTCCGCTCCGCCAACCCCGACGCTGGGGAGGCCGCGCTCCTCGCGCTGCTCAACCTCGCCGTCAGGGACGAGAGGTGCGTAGTACTAAGGGAACCCGCCGCTAAGCGAACCCTTTCCCTCGTCTTCCCTCCTCTTCTCTTCTCTTCTGTGTGATTCTGGTTTTTTCCCCCTTAGTATACAAGAGAAAAAGGCAGAAAATCTACACGCCCTCTTCTGATAAATTCGATAAGGCCTTGCACCTTGCTGTTTTCGGGGTGGATCGCTTTATTCAATTTTTCGAAAGTATGATACGTTTTTACACCAAATTCGGCGAACACCTCATCGATTGCTTCGTTTTTTTTGTTTGACACCAAATTCGGTAAACATTTCGTCGATTGCTTCGTTTTTTGTTTTACACCAAATCCGGTAAACACTTCATCGATTGCTTCGTTTTTCTGGCATATATATGACCGCCGATTCATCATAAAAGTTGCAGTCTCTGTCGTCTATTCGCAGCATCGACCTATTTATAGTTTTATTATAAAGTCCGCACCTATGGAACGATTTTGCTATGTTCCTCTTCCATTTTTTTTTTAGTCGTGGGGCATATTAACCTGATGAGTTATTTTTTGTTTATTATACCATTAAAATAAATAATCGGTGCAAAAATCTACAAGATTGCAGAGTTGTGACCTGTTGATTGAAAATCCTATAATGGTCAGTAGTTGTTCTGACCTACTAATGCCTAGTTTTACCATGATTTAAACTGAAGACATGTCCTTCGTTTTTGGTTAGCAACTTAGTGATTAAGGATATATTCACAAGCATATTCTGAGAAGCTTGCTTCATAGGATAACAACGCATCCAATTTCGAACCGTTGTCATCATCACCTAGCAGTAAGGTACCCTGTTGCTTTTTTCGACGCTCCGCAATCGCAGAGTATTAGAAGGTACAACAGAGATTTTATTCGGATGACCCATCAACGAATCTGGGGTTCCTGGTCTGTGGTATAAATTTCTTGGAAAATGGCAACAGGAGAAAAAAAAAAAGGGCTAAGAAAACGGCCGGTTTAGATGTCACAAGAGGCAATTGGTCTCATTTTGAAACTGACCGAAGGCTGCCAACCACCCTTTCCCTGGTTGGCTGCTTCTGAGAAAAATCTAACACCAGGGAATTGGAAACAAGCATTTTATTTTGTAGAGTTTCTTGGCCTGCCTAATATTTCTGCCCACTTTTCAACCGCCGGCTGCGGCCAAGATACAGTTATCCAGTACTTCCTTAGTTCCTTTGGAAATTTTGTGCCCATGCCGTGACCTAATTGTCTCGGTACATATCCATACCATGTTGACCTCACGTTCCTTCAGGACACGTACCAACTTGTGGCCTGTACCTAAAGGTGAAGTTAGACAGGTATAGTGATATGTACCAGAATTTTTGCCTTTATCTGCCCCCTTCCCCTTTGCTCTACTAGTAGAACCATGATGGGGGCCTAAGGTAACGGTAAATCGAGCACATGTTGTGTTCAGGCAATCCTCTGTCAAGACTGATGGCTTCTGTTCAATTCTTGTAGTGGAGTCAACTGTTCCAATAGTTGGGACTGCCAAATTCTTGTCTAAATAGCCTGTAAACGGTAGTATGGAGCATTCCTTTTAGCAGTTATACTGCTTTCTGGGCGAGCACAGTTAGGATAAGGTATGGGAGTGATATTTAGGGCCTTTAGTTCCTCTCCTCTTGACGTGTATGGGCAATTATAAAATTTATGTAGGTGCCCATATCTCAACATTATGGTACCGTTTCAGATATTGAAACTAGACATAAAGAAATAACATCTATTTCAGTCAAATGTATTGCCACTGTGTCACTGTGTGCATCTAGGTCTAGTTTCATACTTGGATGCCATTAGGAAACTGTCGTTGTGGAGTTGTGGCTGAAAAGCCTTAAATTGAAAGCCTTAAATTTATGTACAATACCCAATAGCTGCCCTAACTTATATGAAATGTGATGAGTGCTGTAATTTTTTTCATGAATATTTGGCTTGTCGTGGACTATGTATGATGCAAATGGTTCCTAACTTATATTTGTTCCTTCTATGCAGAAATAAAACGAAGATAGTGGATGCTGGTGCACTTGAGCCCCTGCTTGGTTACTTGCAATCAAGTGATCGAAATTTGCAGGAGTATGCGACTGCTGCTCTCCTTACACTTTCAGCCTCATCCACCACTAAGCCTATCATAAGTGCTTCGGGAGCAATTCCTCTACTTGTGGAAGTCCTCAAAGAAGGGAATCCTCAAGCCAAGAATGATGCTGTGATGGCTCTGTACAACCTCTCCACAATCACAGACAACCTTCAGGCTATCCTTTCTGTTCAGCCAATCCCCCCTTTAATAGAGCTACTGAAGGGTGGCAAGAGGTCCTCCAAAACAGCCGACAAATGCTGTGCTCTTCTCGAGTCATTGCTTGCTTTTGATCAATGTCGAGTGGCCTTGACATCTGAGGAAGGCGGAGTGCTCGCCATTGTGGAGGTGCTTGAGGAAGGCTCCCTTCAGGGCAGAGAGCATGCTGTGGGAGCGCTCCTGACAATGTGCGAGAGCGACCGCAGCAAGTACAGAGACCTCATTCTGAATGAAGGGGCGATTCCTGGTCTTCTTGAGCTTACAGTCCATGGCACACCCAAGTCTCGAATGAAGGCTCATGTTCTTCTTGACTTGTTGCGGAACTCGCCGTACTCAAGATCAAAGCTGCCGGCAGACACGCTCGAGAACATTGTCACCAATATTGCTTCCCAGATAGATGGCGAAGACCGTGGTGGCAAAGCGAAGAAGATGCTTGCTGAGATGGTGAAGGTCAGCATGGAGCAGAGCCTGAGGCATTTGCAGCGTCGGGCTTCCTTCGCCTAAACCTGCCTCAGGTGATGGATGCTGCCCCCTTATTATGCAATGGAAATAGAAGATAGCTCAAAATAATGAGATCCTGGTGATGCCGGTCCAGGCCTTGACACGCCGAGTGACCGGTCTAAGCCATCGTATACTTAAGCTCTTGACATAGAACTCCTTTTCCCCTTTCACTCGCCAATCTTGTGTCCTTATGAAGAAAAGAGGTGTGATTTTCTTGTAGTCGTAAGTTTCCCTTCCCTTCCCAAGGTTTTGTGCATGTATAAAAAAAAAAGCAAAAAAAAAAAGATTAGAGAGAGAGAGAGATTAAAGAAAAGGCATTGCTGTGGGGAATGGATTGTATATAAAGCAAAGGATCCCATTCCTCGTGTCTGGAAAAAGTCTCTCTGTTGGTTTCAGACTACACTTTTTCCTGTTTACTGATTGCAATACCCTTTTTTATGTGACAAGCAAATCAATAGCCTTCATGTCTCGGATCCGATCTGTTCCTGACTGTGATCCCTCTAATTCCTGACTGGACACGCTGCTTGTCAATTGTCATGGTGGTTTCTCCGTTTTTTCGCAGACTCTCTCGGTTGTGGCTGGCTATGCTTTGCTTCCTGTGTAAACAATTCTGAAAGTTGGGAGCCTTGTCTCGTGCTCCATGTCCATGCTCGAATCATTTTGGAATTAGCCAGGTTAACCATTATTGTTTCAGGCTTTCAGCTCGCTTGCTGAACAAAATTCTGAAACTTCATATGGTATATGGTGGCTAGACAAATCTCTTTGGGTTTCTTCTTGCACACTGTTTCAAATAATGCAGTTCCATCTTCCAAAAAGCGCGCCAATACTACTAACGCATATCGCTTTCGCTGTGTGGGGAAAGCTTTTGTCTCACTGGCGGCTAGCGGGGCCTTTCCTTTTGTTTTTTATAGTGTGATCATGGCCATTGTTTTATTCTTGACTTGAGGCTGGTGATCATGGCTAATCTGACCACACGCTCGAGAGAAGAGAAGAGGTGCATCTTCCGCCGCCGTCAGCCGACCGTCGCAGCTTTTCTTTCCGTGCCACCGTGCCAAAGGGAGAAGGATCGATCGACGATTGATCGATGCCGCTCTTTTCCATCATGGCCTGATCATGTGTTGTGTTGTGGTGTGGTGTAGTTTTGTTAATCTTATCCACCGGCTGATCGGATGTCGGAGGGGAGCTTCTGCACGCCTCATTCGGCCGTTCGTTCCGCATCACGCGCGCATCGCTGAATATAATTCAGCAGCTCTCACCGCATTTTCCCAGTGCCCGACAGCAATCAGACACGCAGACGGGCTTCAGAAGGAAGGCTGCTGCGTCACCTGCACTGCACTGCACCTCTCAACAAAAAGCTCTTTAGGACGTGACGGAATTGTGCTTTCAGCTTGCGGCATCGTCACAGCAACTGTGCTGCGGTTTATTTTCTTTATTATTATATATAATAAAACGGCAACGACAAGGGTGAAGCAAAGGCGTTGGCAATTGGCATATTGCATCGCCATCAGATCGCACTACCAACACCTGAACGAACACCTCGAGCGGTGCGCTGTGGTCTGTGGCAGAGGCAGACTCATGCACGGTTCAACACCTGAACCGATCGATGAACGGCTTCTGGTTTGAGAGTTTGACCGGACAAGAACTCGGGGGAGCACGCAAAGCGCATGCGGTGGGCCTCAACCAGGAAGGAAGAAGATAGATTCAGCTCTCGGTCCCGTAGCGCGTCCGTCGATCATTCAGTTTGTGCACGCCAAGAGTGCTGCGTTGTTTTGTGTGCTGCGAGCACGGTTGCTCCTGCCAGTGCCGGCCGCTACCACTGCTCTGTTTTCGTTTTCGACTGGACCTACGTTATACGTATAAAACAAACACTGGTTCGGATCCGTGGATGCTCATTGCCCACGAAGGGAGAAGAGCATTAGTAGAGTAGCGGCGAAATGGCGATGGATCATAGCAATGCAGGCAGAAAAGACTTGGCCGGCGACAGCGTTGTGGTGAACGGGCAGGGGCAGGACTTAGAGCGGTCTTGCCATGACCTGCAGGAGCCGGCCGCTGCAGATGGCGTGAGCAGAGGCCTAGCCATCGGCCATTTCGTACGGGAGGTACAGTTTATATACTTATACGTAGATAAATACTACAACGGCAGTAGATCAGTACTTACTAATCTTAGTTAACGACCATATATATAAATTGAGAGATTCATTACGGCCTCGGGCGTCGTATGTACATAACAACTCTCAGTTTTTTTCTTGCTTCTTTCGACTTTGATGAATGAATGAATTGCATGGGGTACGGTACGGTAGCTGATGGTGGAGTGCGTGGCGTCGTTCCTGGTGGTGTTCTGGTCGGCGGTGGCGGCGCTGATGCAGGAGATGCACGGCACGCTGACGTTCCCCATGGTGTGCCTCGTCGTCGCGCTCACCGTCGCCTTCGTGCTCTGCTGGCTCGGCCCCGCGCACTTCAACCCCGCCGTCACCCTCACCTTCGCCGTCTTCGGCTACCTCTCCTGGCCAAAGGTATTAACTACGACGACATCGCCCTTATTGTCCATCCTCGATCAGCGGCGATCGCCGGAGATTGACTGATTGATTCATTTCGCCGGCCGCAGCTGCCGTTCTACGTGGCGGCGCAGCTGGCAGGCTCGCTGCTCGCCTGCGTGGCGGCGAACGGCGTCATGGAGCCCCGGGAGGAGCACTTCTACGGGACGGCCCCGATGATGGCCGCCGGCGGCCACACCAGGCTGCCGTTCCTGCTGGAGCTGGTCGCCTCCGCGGTGCTCATGATCGTCATCGCCACCGCTGCCAGGGGCTCCGTACGTCTGTCCTACTCCTAATTAGTCACCCCTTCTTTCAGCTAACTTGCTGCGTTCATCGTGTGCTCATGATCTGAGCGAGTGTCTAGCTGATGCCAGAATTTTTGATGCAGAATCAGAAAGCCGGAGGCCTGGCCATCGGAGCCGCCGTCGGCACCCTGGGTCTCGTCATCGGGTAAATGAAAAAAAAAAAAAAAAGATAGAGCTTTCAGTTCCTGCCAGTGACCGTTGCATTGCTGAATCGAACGAGTTGTCTTGTCTGTGCATCGGATACCAATACGATCGTCGATCCATCCAGGCCGGTGTCCGGAGGGTCGATGAACCCGATCAGGACGCTGGGCCCTGCCATCGTGCTCGGCAGGTACACCTCCGTCTGGATCTACCTCGTCGCGCCCGTCGCCGGCATGCTCATCGGCGCGCTCTGCAACCGCCTCCTCAGGGGCTCCGACGCCATCCTCGCCGTCCTCTGCGGGACCAAGCCGACGAGAGCGGTGGCGGTGGCGCCCAGAACCACGCCACGCGCTACACTACTCGCGTCTAGGCCTGTGCACGGATTATGAAAACCCCTCCGCCGTCGTGAGTCGCGTCGCCGCACTACTAGCCGACCGGCCGCCGCGCGCCATCGTGAATTGGAGTGTGGTCATGTACTCATGTGGTGGTTGATTAGCGACAGGTGCCCCCCTTGCTTTCTGTAACAGTCAGTGAGTCAAACCAATCAACAAAACGGCGCGACACAACTGATACTCGATCTCCGTTGTGCTATGCCCAACCTTTACTTATTTCTGTCCTAGAGACATCATCATCTGATTGAACCTGAAGAAAATAGTAGTTTTATTTTTCTTCAACAATACGTGGCGTAATTTGGATTGTGTCACAAGATGTCAGAACTCATAAGAATATTTCGTGAATAATATGCGACAAATCCAAAATACACGTGGAACATCTAATGAAAATTACCAGAACAATATAAAATGCAACGTCAGCATCTGATGGATAGTATATGTGCAATCCGAAACACACCACGGAACATCAATCCGCAACATACGGATTATTATAATTTCATAATGAGATGAATTAAAATATGCCAGGTAAAATTAAAAGAAATATAACAATAATATACAAACGGTATAAAAAGTGTAGTTCTTCAATTATATTAGGAAGACAATAATTCGCTAACTATTGAGATCGACTAGTCGAAATCAAACGGACGCCCTAAGCTGATCGGAAAAAAGTTAGGTGAGGACCATTCTTATCGTACGTACATGGTACGAACTGCGCATCAGGCGTAAGGACTACAAAATTATTTTAACTGTCTACGTGATAAATCAGTTGCCTTATAACGCACGTATCATCTACATAGGCCCCACTCTAGATGGTGGGGATGCGCCTCATCAATTTTTTGGGAGCTGATCCCCATTTCTGTGTGCATATTTTGTTTTTTTTTTTTTTTTTGGAGAAAGAAACTTTTCGGCAATATTTGATCAAACTTTAGAAAGTTTGAATTTTGGATCCACACGGACTGCATTGGATTGTGAGGATACAGGCCCATAAGTCGCTAGGGCTGCGAAAGTGAGATGAACCGCACAACAGCAAAGTGGAGGCCCATGTACGCCGTACGGCCCGTCACGTCAACTAGCAGAGGCCCACCAGTTGCATTCCGCTCTCCAAATGGATCACCCCACAACGCCACTGCATTCCTCTCCTCTTCTTCCCCCAAAACCCTAACCCCTCGTCGACCGGTCCCCCCTCTCGCCGGCGCCGGCAAGATGACTCTCCTCGCAGCCATCACCAACCCGGCCGCCGTCTCCCTCCCCGGCTCCAGCGAGAAGGCCCACCCTATCGTGCTCACCCCGTGTGCCACGCCGCCGCCGCCGGCATCCTCCGCGCTCCCCACCCCAATCCCGCCGTCCGCCTGGTCGCTCTCCCCCGCCAACCCCGCCCTCGCCTCCGGCGCCTCCTACCTCGCAGCGTCCCTCGACTCTTGCTCCTCCCTCCCGCGCCTCCGCGTCCTTCTCACCGACTTTATCACCACCCTGTCCCAATCCCTCGCGCTCCCGACCCCGCCGCCGGCCCTCCCCGCCGCCATCACCGCCGTCGCCCCTTACTTCCCGGCCGCTATCGCCTCCCTTGTGGCCTCCAAGGCGGCGAGCCTCGCCGGGGACGACATCCTCCTTGCTCTCGCGGAATCCCGCCTGCTCCGGCACCCGCCGCCGGAGCTCGTCTCCTCGCTCTGCGACAACGATCGGGTCGACCTTGTCTGCGCCTTGCTCCGCCAGGCCGCCGACATCCGCTCCTCCGAGATCCTCGCCGCGCTCCGCTGCTTCCTCTTTCCGGCCTCCGAGAAGGCCTACGACGCCATGATGGACGTCAAGCGCCGGTGGAAGGACGCCGCGGTGCTTGCGGTCAACAGGTGTCGGGAGAACAGCGCTGGGAAGAAGAAGAAAGTTGACGCTGCGGCGAGGCGGGCGGCGCTGCTGCTCATGATGGGGCACGATGGGTTCACCTCTCCAGAGGTGTGCCTGCATTACCTGTTTGCATCAGGGAATGTGGACTCCGTGGTGCTTGGAGCAGCTGTGTCTGAACTCGATGGCGGGGAGGTAGTCAGGCTGATGAGATATCTCAACAAGTGGATCGAGAAGTACCGGAGGTTCTCAGAAGCGCGCACGGGCCTGGAGGCTGTGGAAAACCTCGGATTGGAGCAGTGTGACAGCGTGCCATCGTTTCGAGCAGTGGCTAGGGCGCTGGGTGTACTGCTGGATAATCATTTCTCCCATCTTGTGTTGAATGCTGATGTGAGGGAGGACTTGAGGGCTGCGGAGTTGATGATGAGGGAGCTCGCTGCTGAAGCAGAGTCTTCTGGGCCTATCCTGGACTTGCTGCATAGGCTGCAGCGGGATAAGTGAGATTAATCTTATTCTCTTGAATCTATGTACCTTTTGTAGCTCTGAAGCTGATTTGTGGAAGTTTGGACTGTTTTGTTGCATTGCGGTGACGAGATATGTGTTGCGGTTTTGATGAATATTGAAGTATAATAGTACATGTTTTGGTTGGAAACTGGTGCTTTCAGATTTCGTTGTAGTGATCCTGTTAACATTGTATATTCTGATATGCTTGCTTAATTGCTTTGAAATTCTAACATCTATTTAGATCCAATCATCAGATCCGATCATGTCTGGTAGCAGCTAGCCTCCTGGTTTCGTAGGAAATAGTAAGCCGTCTTAATTATGAAATGATCCGAGGCCAAAGCAAAAATCTGGCATTCAGCAGTTTCTTTAGAGTAAAAGGTTTTCCCTACTTCTTTTCATAGAGACAAAGCAGTTCAATTCAGATAGAACCCATGAGAGTGAAATAATTGCTTCTACGTTTATTTTGTGAATCGTACCACCATTCACCAATCAATACAATTATTACTCAAGATCTGCAAACCAGGGCTGTTAAAACAGAAAAATGACATGAATAAATAAGCATGTCTATTGTCTAGTCTGCTAGGATCTGAAACTTACAGGACACAGTTCATTGTACATTAAATATATTGGCGAAAGTATTTGTAAGCTGCTATTTATCAGGTGTCTGTACTTCAACCTGAATAACGTCATGCTTAGCTGTTCAGTTAATATCTTTTTAAGTAACTTTATCTGGTTTTTGTTTTCTAAAATTGAATGTCCATTGTTCGGTCCATTTGTTAAATGATGAAGATATGTTCGTCATAAAGTTTAACTCGGTTTGCCAAGGATTGGCGAGTGAGTGTGATATGGCCAACAGATTAAGGAGGCGTATGAGTGTTATATTTTCTAGCTAGGTAAAGTGCTTAACTTTGGCAAGCTTTGCACAAACAGAGCACATTCTCAATGTTTTACCCAACCCTAATAGATACCTGCTGCATCGTACATGACCTTTTGCTTATGATATATCTTAAGCCTATGCACTAAGTAACATATCATATCATTTTTCATCAATGGCCTCTTTGTTACAGTCATCACAAATCTAGCCATGTGGTGTTTGAGAAAGCTGCCAACCCTTACATTGGCTTGGCTTACACTGTTTCCTGTTTGATTAATATCTTCTTACCTATCTTCATGTGATCTACTGGTGTTAATGGTTTGGGGCTGCTTGTCCACCTGCTTCCCCCTCTTCGGGTTTAACTGTGGCGTGAAATGCGTGGGATATGAGTATGTCCAAGATTCTTTTTCTTTCTTTCTTTCTTTTGTTAAGATATAGGCTTGGAAAATCGTTTCCAGTTTGTTGAAATCATAGTCAAGTGTAGCATCTTATTTCTTTTTTATCAGCTGTAAATTGCAATCAACGAAGGCTTTGACAGTTCAAGAGGATCCTATTTGTCATATAATCTGCTACTTTTTTTTTTCTGTGTGCCAACTTTCATGTTACCTGCTCTGGTGCTTAGAAAAAAAAAAGAGTTTATGGTAGATGCTTGAAACTATTGCATGTTTTACCTTTTTATTTGGAACGCACATAGATCTGTAGGAAGAATTCACATTTTGGAGCGTGAAGGCATATTCCTTGGGACGGCCTAGTGTTGATTCACATGACAGAAGACAACACATTGTAGTCTTTGAGGAAGCCCTTAACTCTTCAGCATTGGCCGACTTTGGGAAATTTCCCGTTCTGATACCCGTGGCAGCGTATGCATTTCTGGTAACTTTGGTTTGCTGCCTGAGCTCATAGAAAAGGTAAAAAGGCATCTCCTACAAAATCGAGAATCTGAAAGGGATCCACACCACACCCTTCTAATTCACGAACAAACCCCGAGCGTGCGATAAAAGTAACTTTTTCAGCGATGAGATATCATGGCGCGCTTTGCCTTTGTTGTTGGCTTTGGCTTTGCTATTGTTCTGTTCATACGTGAGCCCATGCGCCTTATATTTGTGCTATTTGTTATCCTCTGGTGGCATCGATCATCAGCTTGGGTGATTTGGTTGTTGAGAAAGCCCCGTTGTCTACTTAGTTTGGCTGGTCATAGAAGTCTATGCCCGAACCTGGTGCTAGTTGGCTTGCTGCTGTAGCAAGTTTTTGCTCAGGCGAGCAATAATCAGTTCAGTTGTAGCCCACGAGCACGAGGCTGGCCTCGTGAAACCAGCTCCAGGGTCCAGGAAACGGTGTCTTGCATCGTAGGCAAAGGTGCGGTACGCAATGTAATACTAGTACCAGGAGGCTCGGTTGGCCTCGTGAACTGAATCAAGAACGTCCTAAAAAAAAGTCGCTGCGTTAGCGAGGAGAGCCTGGAGAGGAGAGTCCGTTAACATTGAGCAAGAAAAGAGATGCAAATGCGATGCGAACTCTGCGAAGCGAGAATGAGTGGTGGAGGCCAGGCAAGGCAACCGAAGTCCTCCTGTCTGCTTGCATTGCTCATCATCCGTGCCATGCCAATTGCCATGTGTGGTGCAGGTGCCAGGTTTCGCGGTCGGCGCTCGGCAGGTTCCTCACCTCTGCACACCGCATTGCATTTCCCGGGGTGACCTCGAGGTGCGCAGAGTCTAGATTGCAGGCGGCCGGCCCTCGGATCTGGCGAGGACGCATCGACACGTGTGTCGGTGCTTCCATTCCATTCCATTCCATTCTAGTTCTACGAGTACTCCCTCCGTCCGTAAAATTTTGCAACTGGAAGTACATCATTCTCCGTGCCGTGCAGCTCCAGCTCCAGGGGTCAGAGTCAGCGGCACAAGAGTAGAATGTGGCTCACCAGTCACCGGTCAGTCAGCGATGAGCGACGTGCACATGACATCCTCATCTCTTCACACGGAGGCCTCGAGTTTACTTGCTGGCGCGCTAAACTTCACGCGCTAATCATGGCTAGTCATTTGGAAGATCCACGCACAGGACAGCAGGCTATTATAATTAATATAAGCAGTATCTACAAAATGCGCTCTTTGTTTTTGTGCAAACTGGGAAGGGATGGAATCCAATCATGCCATGACACCACCACTCTTTCTTTGTACAGTAGTAATAAAATCCCAAGGAAAAGGCGCCCGATTTCTTGCAAACCGCAGGGGAGCGAGCACTTTTGGCGCCACGCCTTGCCACCTATTAGCATGAGCCGATCTATCGATCGAGGCCCCCTTTTCCTGTAAAAATAGGCTTTATTCTTTGTGTTCTTTCTCCGGCCGGGGGCCCGTGCGCTTTGTTCGTCCGTTGCTCCATTAATTTCTCAACCATTGTCCGGCGGGGCATGGGGGGTGGAGGCGGCGTTGCTTGCCTGCTGTCGTGAATTCGGAGGGAACGAAGCTTCGCGGCAACGGCACTGCATGCGTCTCTGCACGGCTTTTATCAGTCGTCCCGGCGAGCGTCTGGTCGGAACTGATGCCGTCCAACGCGGACCATCTAGCTAGCTGATCAGAAATAAAGCAGTGGGGCTTGCTGGGGGCGGCGGCTGCTACTGTGTGAAGTCTAATAACACATACTAGTATGAGATGAGATGCTTTGCTTGTGAGATGATGATTCTTTCTTGCATGCATGATGCATCCTCTGACGACTAGCTCTCTGTTGTACGTACGTGCAAATTAAAAGGAGTCGATCTATAGCAGGAGTTTTAATTTATTTGCTAGAGCCCGGCCGGCCAAATGAGACTTTGACGAGGCCCGCACCTCGTAGCAGTGTCCATCTAGAACACACTACTGCAATGCAACCACACCGCTCGTGCAGTGTTGTAAAACTACTGTTGCTACTATATATGTGTGTGTGGGCCATGTACTAGTATATAGGTTGTAGAGTGCGTCAATGATTAGAGGCACAACGACGTGTGTGGGTGCGTTTCAACATGCATGTGCACACCGCGTAGCAGGAAGCCAACAAACAACGAACGCAATCCCCTCGCTGCAGCAAGCAATTAAGCAAGCAAGCCGCCAAGCCCGGCCCCAATCTGATCATCTGATCATATATATATATATATATATATGCCCCAACGATGGAAGAAGGATCGATATGATGATTGATGAACGCCACCAACTCTGTTGATAATTAAACTGATCCACTACGAGCTGGCGATGCTATAACACAACGTACGTTACATACATACATATACACTCCGTTTATACGTTGCTACATATATACAGCACCGTTCAGTGATCCACCATCTATCGCGTTACAAGCCAAACCCCAGCTAGTATATACTGTCAATCTGTCATATATGATATATCATACGCCCACATGCAGGTCATGCCATGCACTATGATGCACATACGCTCCTACTCGCTCGATCGGTTCGATTGTCCTCTACTAGCTAGCTCCTCCTCTTCCTACCTCACTGCCCTCAACAAGCCTCCATGCGTGCAAGCTGTCCGCAACAACGTAGCTCTATGTGCGTACGACGTTGCTCTAAGCTGACCAGGCCAGCTTTCGATGGAGACGCGGACAGAGCCGCCGAGCCCAACATGGAAATATGGAAACTGCTAGGCTCCTCCCGCCTTCGTCACCACCACTCACCAGCTTCCATCTCGATCTACTTGCTTGCACTTCATTTCTAGCTTCACCTTTCTTTCTTTATGCCCCTGTTCGTCGTTTGTCTAAAAACAATTGCTAATTTTGACAAAAAGAAGCCAAAATCCATGTCTTCACTTCCCGTCGTCGTCGCCCATTGATTCTCAGCTGGTTGCTTCATCGATCGTCACCGCCCATCTATATATGTTATAGGTTCTGAATCTTTTTCCTTCTTAGTTCTTATGACCTCCTATCATATCAGTATATGTCTAGGCTAAAAGAAGCTCGTTGCCGAGAACGACTGCTCATCGATTTTACTTGCTGACAGCGCGGTTGCGTTGCGTTGCGACGCACGCAGCCCAATCTCATTAAGACTGTAATCTCATGCTATACGTACCTGTACTACTACTGTGCAATGCAGAGCTACTTAATGCCAAAAGTTTTGTTTCCAGTGTGGTACGTTACCGGCGTGCAGGGATTGAAGGTACAACGCCGTGCAATTTCTTCGCTGATGATGATGATGACGACTAGCTACCATTAGCATCGTGTAAAGCGTATTTTGACGACAGAATATGGAACATTTCGAACTAACAAAATAGTTAGCGCAAATTGCAATAATGTGCAGTGTTGTTTATACACAAAAGTTGACAGGAAGAACTAGTACTATACTTTTCATATATAAACGGAAAGGAGGGGCACCGAGAAAAGGTAAATATTCTTTGTAGTAGCCATGGCCAGCACATATATATGATGCTCTCTCCCATCATCAAAGAAGTAGCAATAGTTGATCCACTACTCAAAGTTGTTGAGTAGTAATAAGAAATTGAACTACTTCCTCCGTATAGGATTTAGAAGTCATTTAAACAATGACACGATTTTTGAAGCATGACTTTGATTTCATATATTTATAAAAATATTATTAAAAAGTGATATATATATATATATATACTTTTATGAAAATATATTTAAAGACAAATATAATTTATATAGTTTTTGTATTTTTAAACTCAACAATTTAAAAATTTATTCATGATTTATATTCTCAAACCTTGTCCAAAAGAATTCATTTTTCTACACGGATCAGGGAATAGTTAGTAGCTAGCAATATGTAACTGCTGAGATACTAGGAGTGCAATATATATAGTATATAATCCTGCCACATTATATATTTCTGAATATATATAATCCTGCCGAATCAATTACCAACAAAAGAAGTAAAAAAAAAAAAGGAAAGAAAGAACCTGCTGCGGTGGATCGGAGGAGAAGATCGATCATGCAAGAACCAAAACGAAAAAGAGAGCTGCGGCTAGCTAATTAAGCCAAGATCAGCAGGCCAGCGGCCAACAAGCCAAGAACAACTAGAGCTGATCACGAACCCCCTCGCCGGCGGCGTTGTGGGCGCCGCGGACGACGGCGGCGTCTTGTAGTACAAGGGGGTACCACGGCAGGATGGGGTTGGGCGGCGGCGGCGCCGGTATCCGTACCCTCCTCCACCACCGCCACCGCCACCGCCTCCCGCCGGAGGCTGGAAGTAGGGAATGTAGCCCCCCCTGGCGGCGGCGGCGGGTAGCTCCAGGGAGGACGATGGGCGACGGCGGCGTGTTGTAGGAGGATGGCGCTGGCGGCGGCGGGCAGCTGGGACGACGGCGGGCGCCGCGGGTGGAGGCAGGCACGGGTACGGGCAGTCGGCCGGGTACGTGCTGCCGCCGCCGCCGTCTGCGGCGGCAGGGCGTGCCGGGAGAGGAGCAGCAGCGCCGAGAAGAGCAGGGCCTCGAGGAGGACGAGGACGAGCCTGCCGCCGTGCCGCCGTCCCGCCGTGGCCATGGCGATCGATCGAGAGACCGGCCGGCCGGGCGCGCGGGGAAGGGAGAGGTGGCAGAGCTAGCTGTAGGCTGATGATGATCCGGCCGGCGATGAGATGGCGTGCGTGTGTAAATAAGGGAGGAGGACTCAGCTCAGCGCTCTTCGGCTGGAGGTGACGGTGGTGGTCGGTGGCGGTGCAGAGCGCGTGGAGACGCGCGCGGGGAAGGGGAGCGCAGCGGAGGAGCGGAGCGGAATAAAACGGCCGGTTTGATTGAGATTAGTGAGGCACTTGGGGACGGCGGCGACCGCCTCAGTCTTCGTTTTGTTGTGCTTCTGCCTGTGGCCTGTGGGGCCATTCTGTTGACTAGTCCCTGCCTTGGCACACTAGTTTTTTTTTTTTTAAGAAAAAGCCTAGGCACATTAGTGGTAACAAGTATAATAGTACAGATGCATGCAAATTCTCCCTTATCTCGGGGTAAATCATATATACTGTATAGATAAGGAAACAAAATCATATATACACGGTACAAAGAAAAAGAACGTTTGAGCTGTTGGTGTGGGCCTGGGGGTGCTCCGCCAGGCATCTCCATCCGACCGCCGGGCGCTCAAAATGGACGGCCTGAGGGATCTGCCTGGCCTTGGCGTCCTCTCCGGGGTTAGAACCAAGCAGGTATACTCCATGATATACACGAACATAAATCATGCGTGAGAAGAAGTGCGCCGCGCGCCGCGTGTATGTTTATCCATCACAAACTGATGGATGATGGCGGGTTCGTCGGATCTGTGCCGCCGTGTACGCCAACATCTGGAGCGGCACGCGGAATTCCTCCAAAACGTCCCCTGTTTTCCCCCATTGCGTTTGCGTTTTTCTTGCGGGTACGTGCTCCTACTCCCCCAGCTCTCGCTGCCTGTCTAGCTCATTTGTGAGTTGACGTAGTATGATGCATCCGGTACCCATTTTTTGCTGGTTTTTTTCTTTTTTTTTTTGCTGCAAAGGACCTACATACCCCTAGATGGCCAACGGACCGGCACGACCAAACATGGCATGGGCCCGTGCCAGGAATGACCTAATGAGGATCGGGCTGGCACGACGAACCATGCCAAGAGTCCCACATGCCTTGACCTCGGCTTAAGCACGGCACAGCACGGTGGGCTAATTTTCGGACCGAGCGGGATAAAAAGCACGGTGTCTCCAACATGCCAAGCCGGCCCAAAGCCTACGTCTTCCAGCGCCAATACCGTCGCCACATCAAAAGAAAGAAGGACCTAAGCACCGCCGTCGCCATTGCGTCGCAAGGATGGGGGAGCGATAGAACGCCGTTGTAGCCGCGCATAGCTGGAGGGCAAAGCGAGAGGGAGCTGTCGAAGCCTCCACGCATCATCATCATTGCGGGAAGCACTGCAGCTTTCATACGCCGTCGCTCCGCGTGAAGGAGCGTCGCCGCCCTTCCACAAGGCAGGAAGCACGAAGAAGGGAGCAGCAACGGAGCCGCTGACTGGCCTCAGAAGAGCGGAGGCAGAGCTCAAGGAAGAGAGTGTGGCAGTGGCAGGTAGTTGTTGCCATTGAGAGGGAGCGGCTCTGCGCAAATGTAGGGAGGCGGGTGCGGGTGTGACCTACGGCGTGGGGGTGGCATGGGGAATTGAAGTTAGGGTTAGGCACTTATTAGGATAGGAACGGGGCCAGCGCAGTGGGCTATTAGCAAGCTTTGTCGGGATGTTTGTAGTCACCGTGCCGTCGCCAAAGCCAACCCCTGTGGACCGGGCCATGTCGTAGCCACCCACTGTGCTTGAACAGTGGCCTAAGCCGGCCCTATGTATCGGTCCAGGACCCGCTGCTCACTGGGTCGCACCGTGGTCGTGCCATACTACTAAAATAACGTGCTTTCGGGTTAGGCTCGTGCATGGACTTCTATACCATACCTCATTTTAAGCATATCACAAATGAGGTGAACTGTCCAGTATGCCAGACCTGAAGCAGAGGACATAAAAACATATTCTCTTCACTTGTAATCAAGCCTGACAAACCTGGAGTTTCCTTGGGAGTGTGAAATCATATTCAGAAGACATTGATAGCTGATAGATCCGGCTAAGTGATTATTCAGGAGACTATTAGATAGGGAGGCAAGGAACGAGGGCTCCAAAACTTGGCCTGGATGAGCTCATTCTCTCTAGCTTGCTGGTTTATTTGGTGGCAAAAGAGACAATGGTACATGAGGAACCCGATCCAGACGCCTCCTAGGTCTGCAATTGGCTATAGCTACAATTGCAACAAATTACCGCGTAGCACCTGAAAAAGGAGTGGTAATTAATCAAGGATGGAAAAAGACCCTCTGAGGGGTTTCTTATGCTTAATGTGGATGGGGCTTTATATAATACCAAAGGTTCAGGAAGTACTGGAGCTGTCATCCGAGGATTATAGTGGTGCTTTCATTGCCGTATCACATAGTTTTCATTGACAATGTATTGGATGTTGCATCTACGGAAGCAGCTGCGCTTAGGGATGGATTATTGTCGACATAGCAGATTGGGTGCAACCAGTTGGAGATCCAGTCTGATTGTACGGAGGTGGTTGAAACCATGCATAACGGAGGTTTCTAGGCTACGACTGCAGCGGCTTTTTATGATGAGATTCACAAACATTTAGAAGGAGTTCAATGATATAGGTATTAGTCATTGTAATAGATCATGTAATCAAGTAGCTGATGATGTTAGCTAGGCTAGCTTTACCGCAACAGAGTTCTCAGGTGTGGGTGGATGATCCCCCTCACAATCAATAAAGCTTGCCCAATTGTTAAAAAAAAAAAAAAAAAAAAAAAAAAAAAAAAAAAAAACCATACCAAGAACGCCACCTCCGGTCTCCGGATCTGGGCCGCACAGGAAGACGTCCCGGCCTTGCTTGGCCTGGCCTAGTCAGGAAACAAAACAGTTGTTTGTTTTCTTGTACTAGGAGTTGGTGGGTGGGTGCATGCTGCAGCTGCAGTGATGACTGATGAGAAAAGCTAGTGGTAGTGGCATGGTAGGTACCCAACGGCGAACGCCGAACGCGAACAGCAGCACTCATGCCAAGCGCCGCCTGCTCGACAGCTCGAGTGCTGATTGCTGAACATTCAGGTAGCACAAAAACATCCAAATAAGCTGCACTCATTGCTGCATGACTGGGAATTGAAATCGAATCCATATCGTACGGCGGCCCAGCATACAACAAATTCGTGCAAATGCTGGGTGGCCCGTGGCCGCATCACGACGGTCTCGCGTAACCAGAGGAGGAAGATGCCCCACGCAACTCCATCCACCGCCACCGCCCAGTTCATTCATCGATGGCTGCAAGCAAAAGCTAGGTGCCAAGAGGACAGGGGCCTGCACTGCCGGCTTGCCGGCTGCCAGCCCCGCCCCACTTGTGCCTGTCAGGAGGAATGAGAAGCTTCTTCCATCTCTGAACCCAACAACCGACGCAATCAGCAGCCAGTCCGTGCCCGTCCTTGCTTGCCGCTCCCAAGTCCCAGACAAAGTCACGCTCAAGGGCACGCGGCGCTGTGGGAAGAAGATCGACCCATGGAATGGAAGAGACCAACCAACCCGTTTAGCTACGCAGAAGATTAGTACGAGCTTCCCTAAAATGAAACGGATGAATATCTCCTCTTCCCTAATTCAAGATTGAAGAAAGAGGATCCAAGAGGGAGAGGGGGCCCTACAGAGAATGTGGGTCAGAAATGCATAATAAGTCTGACCACTACGACCGAATCAATTATCGTCATCCAAAAATTTTAGACACTTATAAGTAGAAGAGATGTTTCACAGCTTTCATCTGTCGGATTAGCCAGCCTTCATCACGTGCTATATATGCGGACATGTATGGACGTGTATCGTCGACGTATCTTATTTTCAATTCTTTTGAAACCTAGGTATAGAGCATTCCACTTGCTTTCTGTATAACGAGAAATGGCGTTAGTAATTCTCAAGTCAAAAAGAAAAAAGACAGAGGTGAGCAGAGGCCGCTCGTGTAAATTCATTTCTAAAAACATCCGGCTACTGCAAAAGGATTAAAGGAAGTCGTAGTATTTTCTTGACTCGAGGTGTGGCCTAGCATAGCATAGCGAAGAGACTAGTTAGTAGCTTGGCCCATGTGCCTGTACGTAGCAGCAAATAACAAGCACAGCGACGAGCAAAAGGGCCGACGATTTGCTCCTAACAAAGTCTGATAGATGTATCAACGTTGGGCCCCCGCGTCCGTTGATCCTGATCCAGAGTCAGTTCTCTCTCCATCGTTAGTTTCCGCTAGGCAGAGTACACACCATCTTGGGCAGGATCTCGTATTCTCGTGTATGGTGAACTCTGTGGTGTCTGTCTCTTAAATTCAGGAGGAGAACAAGTGCTCTTCTTTTTTGTTTCCCTAGAGTTTAGGGTGGAGGATATGTATTGGGCAAGTAGTAGAAAAATCAGCTCTTTGTTGCTCTGCTCTTTGGTCAAGTCCCCTGTCTGCCCTTTTACTTTGGAATACCAACGTTTACGTACTGGCAAGTGGCAGGATTATTCAATTCAAAAAAAAAAAAAAGTGGCAGGATTATTCAGACATGCAGAGCATTTTTTCTTACACCCAAAAAGTTACGAAGGAGATAACAAAAGTATGTACATGGTGGCTTGAGACTTGACTGGAGATAACAAATGTTGCGGGGGGCACAACAGGGCACTGACAGCGGCTAGTGAGGATTATGTTAGGTGGTAACATAATGCAAACAAACAGGGGACTTAACCGCGCGGCCGCTGACAGCAACGTCGCAACCACCACCGATGACCGATGGGTCGTCGCCTCGTCGGTCGACCGCGACGCCTCCTTCGTCGCACGTACACGGCCGGCCCTGTCCATATCTCTGTTCTGTTCTAAGCACATCGACAGACACATGTCCTTGTAAAAAAAAACGAAAAACGCAGCGCGTGCTTTCTGGCGCATGCCCGTCGCTAGGCTGTTTATTTGCCAAGCTCGGATAAGCTTAATTCGGCCGCGGCCCCCTGATCGGCTCCGGCCGGCCACTCGTACAGACACACGCATTCATGGCCACATGGATTGATGTATATATGATAAAAACTAGCTAGTAGTATCTCATTGCAGCGATCGAACTGTACTCATTCACTCAGTATAAAGACTACTCTCAGTTTCGAAAAAAACATATCGGAAGAACCGGGAATTAGTATGAAACGTCATGAAGATCAAGGTAAAAATAATCCACGATGAATCCATCGCAAACGCACCGTTTTTTTTTTTTTAATTTAGTGTCGATTCATACTGGCCACCAGAGAATAATGTCAGATCCTTGTTCCTGCTGTAATTCTCTTTCCTTTTGCTTCGGCAACCTCCTGTATTTTTTTTTCTTTTCTACTGTGATTTAAGTGGCAGAGCACCTGTGCCTGATCTTGCTAAAGAAAAAGAATGTCATATGTTGGACTGTATATATAGTAACACACTGGTTGTTGTGTTATAAATATATAGAGAGGAGAACAGAATCTTACAAAAATAGATGTTCTCACAGAATAGAAAAATTCGTGACCAATGTATATAGTAGGGAAGCCAACTAAACCCTTTTTTCTTTTCTCAACCCAACTAACCCAAAATGAAAGCAACAGCGGACAAAGTAGTCTTCTGTGCCTATAACTATAGCCGTCACTTTATACAAAATTAAACAAACGAAAAAAATTATGATGTCCTTTTGGAACACCTTAAGCTTCACTAGTGAAGTTATTTTTTTTAAAAAATAGATTTATGAGAAATGTTTATGTGAAGCTGAGATGTTTTGAATTTTTTTTTGTTGTCAAAATAACTTTGTCAAACTATTAAAAAAAGATGTTTTGAAAAAGCTCCTTACTTTAGCTTCATATCATAAATGTCTCTTTATGAGAGGAGAAAAAATAACTTCACCATCAAACTATTAAAAAAAGATGTTTTTTTTTATAAAAAAAAACAGCTCGCAATAAGCGTAGCAAGGAGGGCGTACTCGTCTATTGAAGTACATTTACACACTATCAGGCTTTTTTTTTTGCTTGTTTATCCTCGCAATAACTAACTTTTGCTACCTTCTATAGGAGCTCATCTCCAAAACGTAAAGATACTTATTGCCAAGGTTTCTTTTTATACTAGGACGGAAGAATCCAATGGAATAATGAAACAGAGAAGGCATAAGGTTCTTCGAGCAAAAAAGTTGCACAAAGTTTCTTTTTGAGAAAAAGAAGTTTGAATACAATTACTCAGATAATTGCACAGGGTTATATATAAAAAAATGAAAGAACAACTGGGACTCAGAGGCATAAAACGTACACATGTTACTATTTGAGTTTGATCAGAGATGATGAGTATACACGTCACATAGTCTGATGATGGAGGACGTATGTTCCTATGACGAAAACAGATGGACCAACGATTTTTAAGTACTTACATGACAAGAACGATGAATTTTTACTAATAACACAACAAACGACATGATGAATTGAGGAAAACAAAAATCTTACCCAACTTTAATCCTTCCTCTAATCTTCTTATTATGAACAACGGAGCGGGACTAAAACCGCCATGCAAATGCGCGAGCGCGATGATCATCACCATGGGTGCAGTGCAGAAGGTCCGGCGAGCCTCCGATCGTCGATCACAAGTCGAAGAAGGCGCAGGCCAGCGCCGCCGACGCCGCGGCAAGGAAGAGCGCCGCCGCCGCGCCGCCGCCGGCGCGGGCGGGCGCGGCGTTGGGCCGGAACCCGGGGTCCTGCGGGTAGAGCGTCCCCGGCGGCGAGTTGTACCCGGGCGTGTAGGGCGGCGCGTACCACCCGCCCCCACCGCCTCCGGACGGCGTCGGGTTGTACCCGCCGCCGGGCGTGTAGGGCGTCGACGGCGTGTACCCGGGCGACGGCTCGTATCCGCCCGACGGCGGCGGCGGGCAGTAAGCGGGTGGTGGGTGTCGGTGTCGGGGTCGGCGGAGGGTAGTACTCCGGCGGCGGCGGCGAGTACACGGGCGGCGGCGGCGGGTAGTACACCGGCGGAGGCAGCTCCTCCGGCGGCGGCGGGCTCGTAGATGCACGGCTCGCCGCAGGGGTTCCCGCACGCTGCTGCACTTCTTCGTCGTCGGCTCTCACGACCGCCGCCGCCGCGGCGGCGACCACGACGAGCACAAGAAGCGTGCCCGTCAGGTTGCGCCGCGCCATGCTTGCTGCAGCTCGATCAAATCAACCTCTCCTTCCTCCTCCTCCTTCCTCGCACGCAGAGAAGGTAGGGTAGGAGGTGAACAAACTTTTTGTTGGAGCTCTGCACTGCTGCTCTCTCCTTGCAAGGGCAGGGTTGGTCTGTTTTCTTCAGTGGATGGATGGATGAGTATATGCTGCTGCAGACTGCAGTGCAGGTGAAGTGCTTCTCTTCTTCTAGCTGTGGTTTGGTTCTGTTCGGACCTCTCTTTTGTTGGAGCTGGATTATAATTGGGGTGGTGGTTTATAGTGGTCGGCTTCGCTTTAGCTTTCGGAGGGAGGAGCGGGAGGTGGACGTCGTCTTCGTCCACTCGTTCCTCGTCGCAGGCCTGCTTGCCCCCGTGTGGTGCTCTGCTCACTTTTTCTTCTTGTCAACAGGCGTTGTTGATGCGTGTGTGTTTTCTACTACACTCTACTATGTACTAAGTAGTATCAGTTACAGTAAGCTGGTAATACTGATGTGCCGGTGACGCAAATTAAGCTGGCGGCCTAATAATCCTAATAAACTCCCTTAAGTCTAGTAGTGTATCTACGGCTGCAAGCAATTATTGCTACTTCTTCTTGTGCGCGGAAAGGTAGCGTGATCTGAAACGTTTCCATTGCTGTTGCGCTGTGCTGTTCTGTTCTCCGCTCCCTAGCTACCCTCTCCAGCTCTCCACTTTCGTCGTGCTGCGTCTCTTTCTTTCTCGAGTCCCATTTCTGAAAGTGATCGGAATATCTTCTCCCTTTCCAGGATTTGTTTGAATCCACCGTTTCCGATGGACCCCCCCCAACGGGTCACGAATTCGATCGCAAGCGGCCGCATTAGAATCGCTATAGATGCGCGGCCGCCTTCCTCGTGTCCAGATTAACCTAAACTAGACATGTTGTTAGGAGACTCGTTTGTTAGCAATGCAATGCAATCCTTTTCCTTGTCCTTTCCTCGTGTGCAGATTAACCTAAACTGGACATGTTTGTTAGCAATGCAATCCTTTTTCTTGTCCTTTCGATTTCCATTTTACCTTGTGATGATGGTGATGGAATGAATCAGGTTGGCTGTTACTCTCTTAGACGCTCCTCCTGCTTACTGACGTTTCTGGTAGCTGATTCTTGATACTAATTCACACTCCAGTTTTTTACTCTTGATTGCAAAAGTTAAAAGAAAATGTGCTGCAGTATAAGACCATGTATTTGACCTTCTATAAGCGTTTACTTAACTGTCGGGGTGGAGGACGAAGACAATAGGACTGTACCTCACGTCCTCAACTAACTAAATGTGTTGCAGAGTTAGTGGCCAACACTGTTCTGTGTACTACTGGCTGGGGAGGTGAGAGGCTGATACTGTGAAACGACAATCACACCAGTCACTGCACTAATCCCACTTTTGTTTGACTTGATGGTATATTATTAGTAATTAATAAGCATTTGTAGCTTTCCTCATGAAACACTTTGAGAACAGATATGGTAATAATAACAATGATTAGGCCACATAAGGCAAATCATCAGTTCTCATCCAGGTATGATAAAAACTTGCATATATATATAACCTCATTTTGTATCTCCGGAAGCGGAGAGATGACATCTGCTGGCTACAAAAAAACGTAGATAAATGATGAATAATTAACATTGAAGTGCTTGTAATACTATTAATTTCAATTCAGACTGTTGCCCCACGCGGCCCCCAAGGCATAGCAAGGGAGATGTTTATGCTCAAATAGGACTGATGGTTTGTTCTGCATGTCCAATGCTTAATAATTACCACAAGATTTATAATCTCCACTGATTCTTTCTTGCATCCAAGATCTACCTTCCCTCCTTGGGAAAAAGCAGCTTCAAAACATGATGATGCTAGTGATAGTCTGAAGCAAATTTACTGAAGTTTTAGAACCTGCAACACCAACAGCATTTCCTTTATCCAAGCTGTATCTTCTGAATCCTAAATTACCAGAATGAAGCTACGGTTATATCACACATGACTTATTTGGCTACAACTGATTCTACGGCTGATATTGCCTACGAGAAGTAAATATTGTTCTTCCATGAGTGAAAAATAAGGTAAAAGTAGCTCAAGCAAACTTGGTAGAATCCATTCTCATGTTAAGAAACAAAGCAGAGCTACTTTCACAAAAAGAAAGAAGCATAGCTGCTGCAAGGCCTACAAAAAGGAAAACACAGAGAAGGTCCTCTTTGCTAGATTCTTCAGAGCTACATGCATGTATTGAATGAAATGAAGGCTGATTCTTCAGAGATACATGCATGTATGAAATGAAATGAAGGCTTGCTAAATCTTGATTTCTGAACTGAACAGCTACGGATACATCCATCCAGGGCAGCAACAACTGTGAGTCACTGCAAAAGCACCAAGAAAGCAGAGAATACAGCGAGTAGAGGCAGCCATGCCACCGCGCTGCTGACGGGGCCCGCCGCCGACGGCAAGAACCCCGGATCCTGAGGGAACGCCGCCCCTGACGACGACGGCAGCGGCAGCGGAGGCGGCGGCGGAGGCGACCAGGGGAACGGCCCCGTGGAGACCCCGGCCGGCCGCGCCGGGCAGAACGGGAACGGCGACGCTTCCCCCGGCGGCGGCGACGGCAAGAATGTCGAGCCGTCGTCGTCCGCGACGCAGGCGGCCGACCACAGCAGCAGCACCGCCGCGGCCGGCAGGATTATTCGCCGCAGAGCTGGCTGCGGCATCTTTTCGCTTCGCTCCTCCACCAAGCTTTCGTTGGTCAGTGGGCAGTGACGATGAGGCTGTACTGTACCAGCTCGCGTGGAGATGAAGATGACGTCCAATCCGGCGTATCAATGGCTAAATCCTCTGGTGACCCGAAAGCCGACGGGGACTGTTTGTAGCCGTCCGATGCTGATCCGAGGGCGTCAGTGAGGCTGGTGCCGCTCCCCCGGCCTTCATTCCTCCCTTCCCCCTCCCATCCCTGACTGCTGTTGATGATGACAAATGAAACCTCTGTCAGAATGAATAGGTTCACAATTACGAAGGTTAGATGATTAATCTGATGGTATTCTTTTTTTTTTCTAGTTGCCCTCTAGTTAGTTTGGGAGGGAGGCTGTGATGAAATGGTGTGTCGGTGCCGCGTCTCGTTGCAACGGTACAAATTTTCCTGCTGTTGAAAGGGCTAGGACCTTGGACAATGTTAACTGACAGCGACGATCACGATTGACATCCATGGGACTTGACTGCTGAACAGGGTTAGAATTCACGTTAGCGAGCTAATGGCTGATGAAGGTATTAAGCTGAATTGATGGGAGATCAAACGTGGAGGGGAGACGGCCTAACAGATGCCAATTGGGCCTGTCTTTTTTAGAGAGAGAACAGAGAAGCATAGCTTCAGTTAATGACCTGCAAACAAAAGCAGCTGTCCCCTCTAATATCCATTTAATGAATGTACCAAGCAGATGTGTTTCATACTTTCATGGGACCTCATTTCCAATATGGCTAGATCACTTCAGAACCAAGGGGCTCACAAGTCAGCATTGTTCAACTGCTCTGAATCATGTCAAGAAGATACTACTAGTCAGTCGGTGGCAATGGCAATTACAAGTAGAGAGGGCAGTAGCTTTTGCTTGACTACTCATCTGCAGCTCCGGTCGTCTCAAAGTGGACTCCCTTTTTTTTTCTTTTCTAAATTCTAATCATGCATCCATCCATGATACTAAGCTAGCGAAAAGTGGCAGGTCAAAAAATCAGGTTACTGTGACCCTGCAGGACCCTACAGTGAGAGAACTGGTTGGTTGTGAAGAGGGTACCAAAAAATTTGCAGGAGCTTTTGGAGCATTCGCAAGAGGGTACAAGGGAAAGTAGGCCTTGGATGGGGACTGGCCACCAGCAGCAGCACCACTCATGGTCAATTGGGATGGCGTGCATTAGTGCATCACAATGAAGAACGGTCTGGTCTGGGGCACATATGGCTGGCTGAGAGACAATGTCTTAAATCTCAGGTTAAGGCATCTAATGACCTCTCAAACAGCTAGTAATAGCTAAACTAAACAGGACTATATGTAGATAAATTGTGCATGGAGCTATAACGGGCTATAGCCGTGGATTTAGAACCTTTCGTGGAGATCGTTTTAGAAGTAAGAGGAAAACTCCATTATCCAAGAGAGTACTTGTACAGTTGTACTTGATGGAATGAAGTGAATAATACACGCAACAGGGCTGGGCCGGGAAAGCCAAGTGGGCAATAACCTCTTCCTTCTGTTCCACTGGAAAGCAGCAGCAAGCAAGCAAGTATATCTGGTGATGCTCCCCTACCCTACCCTTACCCTATCCTTCCAATCCAGGATAGACAGGGGCATGTATGATGTGTGGGTGCCCCTTTATCTATGCAAATATGCAGTGCAGCGCTTTTATTTCAATATTATGCAGTGCTTTTCAATTACTATCCTTTCGTTTCTTTTTCCTCTTGGACCATATATGATATAAATGAAGTGTCAAGATATACATAAACATGGAAAATGTGGGTAATTTTTTTCTCCTCTCTGAATCGAATGCCTGTCTAGTCATATGCCAATGCAAGAACTTGACAGAGGAATTCTAACTGCCCATTCTTCAGTTTCTGGCCCATTCGGCTAACATACAAGTAACAGTGAAACTTGGAGAGAGGGTGGATGTGCACACAGCACGCATAAAAAACTGAAGATTTCTGTCGTGTTTTTTTTTTTTTTTACAACAGAAGATTTCTGTCTTGTGTGCTCGGTGAAAAAGAGTATATGAAGCCTCGAGTGTCTTTTCACCCGTTCTGTCTGAAGCTGTTTCGTGAGCCGTGACTGAACCAGCCGTATCTTTCATTCTTTTGTGCGGTGCATGCAGTTTTTATTTTCCTCGTGTCCAATGGGATCCCGTAGAACATTTCTCGATCAGATTTCCCTACAGTAGCTGCTGTGTTTCTCGAGGCTCGAGAGCTCTTTTTTTTTCTTCTTCCCCAGACGGCGGCCAGACGTTTGTTGCTAGTGCGGTGGGTGTCGTCCGCTCTGACGGCGATCCAAAGCTCTCTACGATCCAAAGTTCCGGCATCGGCATGGTTGATGCGTCGTTGTCAAGTTTTCAAGGTTGCAACTGCTCATGGCGACGAACGCTTCAATTGGTACAGGCCGTGCGACTTTGAAGACCTCGAGCATATCTTAGCGGGTGTTTAGATCCAAATTTTTTTGGATTTTGGTACTGTAGCAGTGAGGAATTTTTTTAATAAATGTTTAATTATAGTTTAAGTAGAATCAAAAGATTCGTCTCGCGATTTATAGGCAAACTGTGCAAACATACAAAAGTTTCGTCTACATTTAATGTTCCATAGATGTGCCGCAAAATTGATGTGACGGAAGTTTTGGGATTTTGGAGAGAAACTAAATACCCCCTTAGACTGGCTTGGACTGGGCTTTGGGCAAAAGTCACCCGAGCCTGAAAAATACTATCCAGCACGATCCACGAAGCCAAAAAAAGAGAGAGAGAGATAAGATCTGTATGACATTCCTCAATTAATTGTGGCGGTTCGATTTATATCACCTCAAAACTAAAACGAATTAGTTCCAGGCCACGGTTTCCCCAGCAACCGAACGGGCCTGAATGTCTTGGCTCCTTGGTTGTTAAGGTTGAAAGCGGACGGAAATTTTTCTACCCCGATCCGTTTGTTTTTCTACATTTTACCGAACTGTTTTCGTATTTATATATGTCGTTTCTGTATTTATAGAAGTAGAAGAGGCGTTTTTCCGTCCATTTCCACATAATCCCGTTTTTATACCGAATTGACCGTATTTATTCCGCTTTTTATCCCGTTTTCAATATATAAAGATATGTCTAAAATTTTATATGTTTATAAGCCGGCCTACTAATCACTAATTATACATGTTAATATATTAACATGTAATGGTAGTGAATATTTGATCGATAACTTCGTATGTATATATTATTTTGTGACTTTATTCACAAATACTGAGAATTTATTGTAAATTAATTTTCGAAGTCACCACAGGCGCCTCGCTGTCGACGGGAATGTTGCCTACCACTGAAAGCACAACGCCGTTAAATCCTGGAATAAATCCAGAAAAGGTGCGACAATCAGGATTTGAATCCTGATGGGTAGCGTCCCACTGGACAGTCTTACCATTAGACCACAGGGCCATTCGTGGTTGTTTTTCCTCCTTGAATGCACTTTAAGCCAGTTTAGTCTAATGTGATGCGCACATCAACCATAACGGGAGGTAAATCGGGATACTTTAATAGTTCATCGATCAAATAGACTTTATAAAAAAATTAAGAGAAATAAATCTTAAAAATCCAACCAAATAATTTTTTTAAAAAAATATAGAATTTAAAATCCCAATATATTGTTAATCTTAGAAAATTCTAAGAAAAATTATTTTACCTCAGAATATATGAAACCAGTTTTAGACATTTTCTAAAATCATGTTCTATATTATGATGTATAGATTGGAACTACTTGGATCTTATATGGTCTTGTTTTTATGTTTGCTTATTAGTTATTGCCTTTAATCCTCTCGGTTGATTGGAGCAATATCAACATGTTGGGTAAGGAAATTAATTATATTTATTTAGGTTGCTTCCTGTTATTCAATATCTACTTTAGTGTTTAACCGTGTTCACTAATTTGGTAGGCAATCAAAGCACATTCGAATGGTTTTTGAAAAGAAAAAAAGATCCCTCTAGTGATGATCAGAATCCTGATGGAGCTCCTTCAAGAAGAGATGGTGACGAGAATCGTAATGTACTCACTTCAAGAAGAGAATCTTGATGGAGGCACCTCAAGATGTTTTACTTTAGTGAAAATTCTGAAGACAAATCTAAAGAACTGTATTGTGGATGGATTTATAAATGATTGTGTCATTTGCGCTGTGGAACATGAATTTCTTGATGCAATCTCGTTTTTAAAATGGAAAAACTCTATCTAATCCCATTAACTATTGAGAGTGGACTACTTCACCCCCTAAACTATGAAATTAGATTTTCTACCCCTTGAACTTCTCAAAACCAGTCAAATAACCCCACAGACGGTTTTCGCTGAATCTTTAAAAAATCATAATAAATCACAGGAAAATAATAAAATATAAAATCAAATTTTATTAGACTCTACATGAGTAGATCTACACAGTGAATATATAATATGGTATGTTTCAGTACAAATTTTTTTCTATAGCTTTAGATCTATACTTTTTTGCGGTTAATTAGAATAATTCACAACTGCAACATACGGAGTACCATATTATATGTTCACTGTAGATCTACTCAGGTAGATAGTCCAACAAAATTAGATTTTTTTTATTTTATGATTTTTTTATTTACTATGATTTTTCAAAGATTCAGTGAAAATAAATAAAAAAGATAAAACCACCGTCACTGTAGCAAAAGCATTGTCCAAAATCGTTTAGGGTATTATTTGACCGGTTTTCAAAAATTTAGGGATAGAAAATTCAGTTTTATAGTTTAGGGAATAAAGTAGTTCACCCTCAATAGTTAAGAAGGTTAAGTAGACTTTTTTCTTTTCAAAATATAGCCGACCATAGAGTGAAATTATAAGGGGAGTAACCACTACCGCAAAGAGTTTGTTTTTGTCTTATTATAATTTGCTAATTTCATTCCTCTATGAATCCTTGATTTTGCAATATGTTATCATTATAAATAATTATGCATAGATCATGGTGTTAGATTACTATAAAGTGTCTATCATGAGTCTATGCCCGAACCAGGCCATAATTTTTTCTACAGTATATTCGCCACTGTGGTTCACATATCTTAAATTCAAATGAAATACAAAAGCATAAACAAACGATATACTAATAGACCATGATTTTTTTTTTTTTGGGTAAGCTTCTTGCCTCCGTTCAATCACTCACACACGAGACTACATGAAACTCAGGATGTGCCGTACGCCCGTACGCCCTCCGGCTACACGTTCAGGCAACGCTACGACTTCAACGATTTGCTGGGCTTTCGATCTGGATTCTGTAGCCTAGTTTTGCATGGAGCAGCTTGAGAGAGCAAACGGCGCAGGAAGCAGGACGGAGTGCGGAGAAGCAGAGGAGAAATGCGGACGGAGAAACAGATCGCGTCGCGTGTGGTGGCGTGGGACGGGGACTCTCTGAAGTCTGAACGCGATGCGTGCGGTTTGTGGACGAGACTGGAGGGAGGATGGCTTTTAATGGGCTGAATTAACAGGTTGCGTGGGCTGTGTTTGGATGAACAGTACCACGTCATGCGCATGAACAAGGCCGTGCCATGACCCATGAAGATTTATACAAACATTATCAACATTCATACCTTTAAAAGATTTACTATAAAATATATTTTATGATTTCCCTAATAATATTTATTACACATTATAAATATTGGTATTATATATATATAATCTTGGTAGAACAAGAATCATTTTTTTAAAGAATAAAATCTGTGAAATATGTTTTATTAAATGTAAGGGGCCATTTGGATCGATTTATTTGGAGGAATTGAAATCTAGTTAACAACTTAGGCTATTTCACTTGGAATGTGATATTCCACCATTTCCCAAAGTTCACATATTTGCCTATTTCAAATTCATAGGATGAGAGATGAAATTTGATTCTATATATCACCATGATATATTTCTACTTTACAATTTATAGCATGCCCTTCAACTTGCTCCTACAGGGTAAAAACACACACATAAGTATCTCCCATATAGCCAACAATAACATATAAATATAATTTATATATATTATATTAAGTTAATTAATATGTGTATAAACTTAATTCTTAAAATAAATTCAATTCTTTAGATCCTAACGACCTAACAAAGATAAAACACCAAACAAAAGATCACACCCTCAGTGAGTGACTGACTAGTCGTCATTCGCAACAGGCGGTGGACGACTGGACTGGACGTGGCTGTGTGTGCCATGCGCGACTTGACCCACCGTGGCTGCTGCTACTGGGCTACTGGCTGGCTGCCCTAGTCTCCGGCGACGACCTGACCCGTCGCCGTCGCCGTCGCCTCTGCTCCTCAACGTGAAGTGTCTCGCACGGCCACGCCGAGGCAGAGTACCACCGGCCACTTGTCCCTGTGCGCAGGCAACGAAGCCTCGCTCTCGCTCACTCTGTTCGCTTAACCTTACCAGCCAGCATCAGCCAATCATTTAGCAGTATTTTTCTCTTATAATAATCAACCAGCCAGCCGTACAATCCAGCCAGCTGAACAGAGACAATATCTGCTACTAAGCTAGAGCCGGAACTACCAACAAATACCTCTCGCACGCATTCACGCAAGCCATAGCCGTGCCAGGAACATCGGTGTGTGCGCGTGCACGCGCACGAGCGGCGGCCATGGCGAGGGCTACTCTGCTCCAGCCCAACAAGGCCGATCAGGCAACCGCGTCGCACTCCCACACCGGAGCGCCGGCGACCTCCCTCCTCCTCCTCCTCCTCCTCTTCCTCGTCGCCGCCGCCGTCGCCGCGGTCGTCGTGTCTCTCTGCACCAGCGGCAAGACCGCGAGGTCGCAGCGCCGGTCGTCGTCCCTGGCGCCGGCACCGCAGCAGGAGCAGGAGCAGGAGCAGGAGCAGGAGCAGGACGGCGGCGGCAGCAGGAACAAGAAGCAGCTGCTCGCCAGCCTCAGCGGCATCGGCGTCAAGGCGGCCGCGGTGGCCAAGATGGTCTCGTGGAACCGGCGCTCGCCGCAGCCGGCGAGTGGCTGGAACAGCGGCGGCGACGACGGCGACGGCGACGGCGACGGCGATGGCGTCGCGGAGGAGGAGGCGCTGTGGAAGAAGACCATCATCTTGGGCGACAAGTGCCGCCCGCTCGAGTTCTCCGGCCACATCGCCCACGATTCCGACGGCAACCCGGTGCAGCCTCAGCCGTCGGCGATCAACAAGGATGCCACCGGCGATTCGGCGGCCGACCTGACAGTTTGATTTGCGTGGTGTGGTAGGGATTGGCGCGTCAACTCGTACGTGCTATGTGCCCTGGCCGTGTGTCCATGACTCAATAGATTTTGGGCAGCTGATGAAGGTGTTCACTACCTCGATCGTTGAAACAAAACGGCCATGTCGCTTTTTTTTTCATAAATTGGCAAGATAATTGCAGTGCTATATATATTATCAAAGGGATTTGCTATTTTTAGGTGAGCCTTCCGATAGAGATTCAATGGTGCCAGTCTGCCAGATTATGATCTATAAGTTCACACAAAAATAATTATAATACCTAAATGCTAATAGAAGACCGCGCATGCTCACGGGAGTTCGCCCGCACACCCGCCCCAGGCCCCGCACACCCCGCAGTCGTTTGCTTCCTCCCCCGCCCCAGCCCGCCACACCCACACGCGGT